>RCAB01000422.1:0-10931 GCA_003640385.1 Setaria digitata | reverse complement strand
TATATAATATACACTTATATAAGTAATTATAACGCACTAAAAATCAATCCTGTATATGCTTCAATATTTATTACGCAAATTGCTTTGTGGAAATTTAGGTAGCGCGTGCGCAGCACCGTTATGTTGTTGGACCTCAGAGACGTGGATTGGCCGAAATACTGAAGGCGACTGGTGTAAGTGTCGAAGTACCTCCAGAAGAAGAAGATTCCGACACCATAACTCTGCGTGGTGACCCATGTAAACTAGGTGAAGCACTGGCAATGGTTTATGCGAAAGCAAGTAGTGTAATTACAGCAGAAATCACCTGCGAACCGTGGATGCACAAGTTCCTTATTGGTCCAAAAGGTGCCACTCTGGAGGTACCACTATTTGATGTGTTTATACTTCCTCTAATTATGCTGAGTAATTTTGTTAATCTTTAATAGAAATGTTTTGCTTTCTCTAAAAAATAAAGGATCTATTGAGATTTAATTTTCCTTACCTTTTCATCTTAATTATCTTCAAATTAACAATAGTTTTCATGACTCTGAAATAATGACCGCATTTTAATTTGAAAAATTTGTTTTAGCGGTTCTTGAAAAATTTGAACCTTTATCTTTTTTTAACTTTCAGAATTTGGTACCAAACAAGGACAAGGTTCAAGTTGGATTTGAACAGGATGGTCTGATCTATTTAGAAGGACCACCAGAAGAAGTAAAAAAAGCGCACAGGTCGTTACTGTGTGAAATTAAACGTCTTACAGAAGAAATGTCGTCACAAACTATTAAAGTTAACCCCTCACTCCATCGGCATGTTATCGGCAGAGGAGGAGCTCTAAGTTTGTATTTTTTTTGTGGTTTCCTACTGGTTGTTTTGGTTGTTTTTTCTTTAAAAATTTTGGAATACCAAGATGCTTCTTGCCATTTTCTTAGGGGCCTCATTGTTAACTATGTTATTACATATATTGCGTTGTTAGTTTCTTGGCTTTTTCCTGAAAAAAAAAAAGGTTTTGTTCGATATGAGAAATAAGAGAATGTATGACGGGAGAAGATATCAAACAACGGTTGCTTGTTCAGTTACTGAAAGTTGTTTATAAGCATTTTTTTTCAGTTTCCAAAATCAAGGAAGATACTGGAGTCCAGATAAGTATTCCGAATGAACAAACAAATTCGGATGAAATCAAAGTTGAAGGTAATAAGGAAGGCGTTAAAAAGGCCATAGAAGAGATAACCGAAATCGTCAAGAGAATCGTATGTTTGATTTCATTTTGTATATTTTATGTGTCGAACTGCCAGTTTGCATTTACCAGTTTTATAGTTTTAAGTTCTTGACATTCACGTTGCGCTATCTTTTCCTAGTGTTACAAAATTTTATCTGTTGTGATTGATTTTGGTTAAAGGGGTCGTTAGTGTGAGTTTCCTGAAGTCCCTCAATTGCAACCAACAAGAAAACTTTATTTGCAGCATTCATAGAGTTTTTATTTCATAATTTTCCTTATCACTTAGTTTTTGGAATTGTGGAATAAGGAGACAGTTTTTAGCAACTACAAGCCTGGGTACAACACATTCTTTTATTTCAGGAGAACGAAAAAACTCGCGATATACTTATTGAGCAGCGGTTTCATAAACAATTAATTGGTGCCAAAGGCGAGGCTGTGCAGAGGCTTCGTGAACAGTTTCCTTCTGTTATTTTTACGTTTCCAGATCCTGGAAAAAAATCGGACATTGTCAACCTGAGAGGTGACAGAATTGAAGTTGACAAGGTTTACAAGCAGCTGACAGCAATGAATAAGGAGTTGGTAAGCATCTGCTTTTTCCAGTTCTATTTATTTCATGGCATTCAGTTTCATTCACTGTTATAAAATTTTTTCTTTATAATTTTGTTTTAAATGCTTTATTATATGATATTTCAGTTATTGAGATGAAAATTAAAGTTATAATTTTTCAGCTGGAAAGTAACTTCCAGATGACTGTTCCTATTTTCAAAGAATTTCATAAACATATCGTCGGCAAAGGTGGTGCTAACATCAGAAAAATCCGAGAGGAGACACAAACTCGAATCGATTTGCCCGGAGGGGAAAGTGGCGAAGATAAAATTACAGTCACAGGGAAAAAAGCAAACGTAGAAAAAGCTGTTGAACAGCTGACTAAAATTCAAAATGAATTGGTATGGTAAATAAAATTTGTGTCATTTAGACTTTTACTAAATAGCATATATTTATATCTTCTTTTATGAACGCAGTAAACTAATTTTTTTTTTAATAGGGGAGATGCTGAAGAGATGAGAAATTTTTCTTTTGCCTCTTGTGATTTTAAAACTTATGATATTGCTTTGGCATTGATTTCCGGTTACTTCTATTCATCATGATTTTTGGACAACAGAGGAAATTTCTAGGTTTATAAGTCGTAGTAAAATTTTTTCTTCACACTAGTGCTGTTTCAGGCTAGTATTACGACAGTAGAAGTAATCATTCCTCAAAAAATTCATTCTCGCCTTCTTGGCGGAGGTCGTCGACTTATACTTGACATACAAGATGAATGTGGTGGTGTCCATATCAAATTTCCACCTGAAAAGACTACTTCTGATAAGGTACTCATGTACTTGTGTTGCCTATTGCAGTTTATATTTCTTCTTTTGGCTGATCACCAAATTTCGTTGAAAAATTAAGAAGGGCGGAGAAGGAAGAGATTACGATTATTTTCTTGAATGGTAGACGGACACTGTGTTTCTAATAGTTCGACGCCGTTTGAGTACTCCTATGGGTTGTATTCAAAACCGCTTCATTTGGTAGCAAAGAACTGTCGTTCTTGAATTACTTGGCAGTGTGGCTGTGTGAACTTTTCCGCTAAATTTCTTTCTGTAGGTCAGCATCCGCGGTCCTAAGGATGACGTTGCTCGAGCCGAAAAAATGCTGATGGCTTTAGCAAAAGATCGAGAACTTTCAAGCTTCGAAGATTTTGTTTCAGCGAAACCCGAATTCCACAGATTTATCATTGGAAGAGGGGGTTCTCGAATCAAAAAGGTTTCTTTTCAAACAAAATTTATAAGAACTGGTTGAGTGCGGTAATTTTCATGATTTATGCATCCGCAGGAACTACCTTAATGCATGAACTATACTGCTTTTGCAGCTAATTTTGTGTTCACTTGAACGCTTCAATGTTATATATTAGGTTTTTTTTTTTTTTTTTTAAATATCAATTTTTGACGATACACTATATTTATAATTTTAGACACATGGAGGCTCGTGACTTCAGCATTCTTTTAAGATCCTCAAAAAATTCCATGGCAGAACCGGCGATATAAGTTAGCATATCTTAAATGGTATGAAAATTAGTAAGAACTGTGATTGTTAATGAAGGTGGCGTATTTAGATTCGAGAAATCTATTCTGATGTCCGTATATTATTTCCGCGCGACACTGACGCCGATAAAGATATCATTCATCTTGTTGGCAAAAAAGAGGATGTGACGGAAGTGAAAAAGCAACTTGAGGCTATGATAACCGAACTGGTAAAAGTTTCCATGACTTGTAACTTTTTTTGCTCGCATTTGTTCTTGTTATCTATTCCCGATGTCGGGTGAAAAAAAAGGCATAGTAATTCTGAATTTTTTTTTTACAAGTGGTAAACACAGTATGTAAGATCATGCGGCTGATGCATGTTAACACTGAATGGAATAACAATTGAAATCATTTTAGTGCTCTTTTTAAGTCTAAGGGATGGTTTAGCTGTGGGCGGTTCAAACTTTCAAATTTCATCCAGCAAATGCGCGATAGCTATAATTCTTGATGTTGTATATTTATCCTTTGTCTTTACATCTGCTGTCGTATTAAGGAACTAATTTGAAGTCAAGAACATTGCAAATAAATTCTTACACTGAAAATAATTTTTGTTACAAAGCTTGATTAAAAAAAATTTTTCAGAATGAAAATATTGAAGCGAAAATGGACGTTGATCCAAAATATCATCGGCACTTCGTCATTCGTGGTGCTGCTGTACTGCGTGAGATCCAGGAACAGAATGGTGGAGTGATTATCTCATTTCCTCGTGCTGGTAGCAATGATAGCAAGGTAACATTGAAAGGAAGTAAGCAGTGTGTGGAATGTGCGAAAGCCCGAATCGAAGAAATTGTGGAAGATTTGGTTAGTTTAATGTACGATTAAGTATAAAGTCATGTTAAAAAACGCTATTAAAACTAAGTTTTGTTTAGTTTCGTATTGCTGATCATGTTAAGGAGCTTCTGTGTTTTGCTTTATCCTTTTCCTTGCTCGTGCTATGCTTATCCTCTTGTGCTGGCTGTTGATAAGCTTTGAACCCCATATACTGAAAAATCTTTTTTCTTGCAGGAGTCCCAGATAACCTTGAAGATCGAAATACCTGGAGAACATCACCGAGCCCTGCTTTCAAACCGCGGCCAAAAAGTCCAGGAGCTTCAATCGAAATATAATGTGCAGATCAAGTTTCCTGACCGAAGATTGCGAGGTAACTTTACGAACTTTCTTGAAAAGCACTTCATTTCGTAATAATTCGCATTAATTTTCGTCGTTTTCTTTTGTATGCGCATTGTTTCGTAGGACTTCCCTACTAGTAAGGAATGCTTTTTTATTGCTTTAGTCATGTACACAAATCCATTTTAATACTTTGTGGGAAAGCTTGGATCGTCTTTAGTCTTAGACCTTATTAACCATCTTTTTTATTCTCGTAATCGGTGCAGTACTTCATTTTTATTCCTTTATTTCTGCATTTATTTTATCTCTTCAGTTTTTTTTTTTTTTTTTTTTTTTTGCAGAAAGCGTTCAGAACGGAAATGAAAAGAATACAGACAGTGAACTATCACTTCTTGATACTATCACTATTAGTGGACGAGACGTACGCTGTAAAGAAGCAGCTGAAGCACTGAAATCTTTAGTACCTGTTACTAGGACGGTTGGTTTCATTAAGTACAATTTTTTTGGATCATTGAACCACTGTTTTTTTTTTTCAGGTTTCAAAACTACTGCTAATTAGTAGTCTCCCAAAACAGTCAGTAATTGGTAGTTAGGAGAATTATCATGAATATTTCTGGATTAATTTTATTTAATAATGCTGTTTCTTTTTTAAAACTGCAGCGACGTTTAGGTTAGTGTTGCATTTGAACATCATCGTTTCCTGATCGGTAGAAATGGTGAAACAATACGTTCTTTGATGCAAACGCATGATGTCAATATTTCCATACCTCCCGAAGATACACACTTAGATGAAATAATGATAACTGGGACATCCGAGAATGTTGAGTCCGCCGTTGGTGACATTTTAAAGCGTGTTGCTGAATTCGAAGAAGCTGCAGAAATTCGAGTATTTTTAACTTTTATTCTGTTTTTCTGTTGTTCTAATTACAAATGATTTGTGGGAAAGAATTTGTCATCAGAAAATGGAAACTGATTAGCTAAAATTAGTATTTTCGTAAGTAACGAAGGCCATCATTTGTGTCGTTTATGGCAATTGAGATCCACGAAAATATTTTAAATGAAAGACAGCAGATGAAATTTTTAATTTGATCTGGTTATCAGTTCTCAAGCAGTCGCATATTTGCGGATGCACAAAGTTAAATTTCTAAATTTTAGCGCCTACGCTCCTTCAAGCTTAGCTTTGACATCCCATCAGAATACCACGTTCGACTGATTGGTCCACGTGGGAAAGTTGTAAACGAATTGCGTGCTAAACATGATGTACTGATTGCTTTCCCTCGATCAAACAACGACCCTCCAGATACAATTACGCTTACTGGTATTTTTGTGCCTATCATTTTTCGTCTTGTAGGAAAATCATGTTGCAAGTGAAAATATTTCTATACTTTTGGTCCTTCAAGTTTACAGCTTAAAAAACTCCATTAGTTAGATGATTCCGAGTGTTATTTGCAGGCTACGAGGCAAATTGCAAAGCATGTAAGGAAGAGATGGAAGCCATGATTGGTGAGGCGCAATCTCTCTTCACTCAAGAAATCTTTCTGGATGCTACCTTTCATCCACGTTTGATAGGTCAAAAAGGTCGTAATCTGAAAAAGGTAGGTCTTAAACTAAGAATAAGATGATGTGTGGTGTTCAGAAATTCGAAATTTCATCTCTGTAAGGCATGAAATTTTGGTCATAAATGTCAGTCTTGTAATATTTTGGTATAGTAAGCTTGTTGTCACGAACTGCTGGCAGCTGTGGATAAAGTATGATTTCATCAAGCATTAAGTTATTCCCCAGAGTAGCAATTTTTAAACAAGCCGATTTGCTGCGAAGAATCAAATAATTTCTGTTTGTCGTTTTCCCATAAAGAAAATGCTATAGTTGAAAACGGTTTAGGTAATGGATGAGTTTAAAGTGGAAGTTCGTTTGCCAAGGAGTACCGATCCAGATCCGAATCTAGTTGTGATTGCTGGCAAAGATGAAGATGCCGTTTATGACTGCATTGAGCAACTGCGCCGAGAGGAGGAAGAGTTCTTACAGGTTTTTAATTTGCAATTGTATGTGAAATTAATAGATGATTTTTCTTTTGACATGGAGTAGTTAATGAAATTAAACACAGATAACCTCGGAAATCACGAAACTTCATTTCCTGGCTTTGATTTCTTCCGTAATTTAAAATTTTACTTGCTTTCACATCCATTATAACTTAAAATGTAGTTTATTTCATTCTTCATCTGCGTTTGTTTCATAGGAATAAAAACCATTTTTCTAACTTCATAGTGATGATACGTAAAGTGTCAGTAAAATTTAAATTATATATACATAATTTATATATAAGATGCAGTAACATTCAATTTCAGGAACGTATGGAACGTCGTCAATACTTGTCTCCACGTGCTGTAGAACAACCACCACCACCACCTCGTGTTGAGGTGGAAATTAAGGGGGCACCTTGGCAACTAGATATGCAGTCTGAGGAGCAATTTCCAACCATGGGTACTACACAATCAGCAGCTGGGGCTGCTGGTGCTTGGAGCGGAACGCGTCGTTTTTAAGCATTATAACTAGGATAAAACGAATGAATCCTTACTAATAAAAATAATATTAACAGTAGTGGTACGATGTCACCACTTTACTAACGCGGTAACTACTGTGACAGTATAATCTGTGTCTACAATGCCATTTTCGTTTATTTCCCAGAGTTTAGATCTTATTCTCTTATCTACTTTTCAGAGCCTTAATTGATTTGATAGTTTTTTTCAAAGTCTGCTTGCACTTTAGTCCAAAATTGTCATATGCTTATTGTTTTTCATATTCCTTTTCATGGTTGTAATCTGAGGTTCTGTACTGCTTTTTTGCTCTTTACCTTTTCTCTCCACTCTTATCGATTCTATTCCTTCAAGAAAAAATGAAACGATCTGGTAATTATAATCTTTCCCTTGTTGTGCCTTTATTATTTATCAACTTTTATTACGCAGGTATGCTCAGTTTATCACTAATGTCGCAGTGATTTTAAAATTTTATCTCTCCTGCTTAGTGAGTTTCATTTGATTTCGAACTTGCACATCTTACATGACTGCTTAGAATAAGGCTATTAAATAGCTCAGCAATTTCACGCCGCTCCCGTTTGGAGTGAAAACTGCGCCTATATATGTTGTATATGATTCTGATTAGCGATTCTTACATGCTTTATGATTACTCACGAAGTGCGAAGAAATTGCAGCGCTGCTGCGTCGACTTACATTTTTCTTTTTTTCTCAGTAACATAATACATAAATTTAATGGTCCACATTAAGATACATTTTAATAAACGTTTTGGTAGAATCGGAATTGTTTCAGTGCTTTCATCTTTCGGCGGAATTTTTATCATTATTTAGTTACTTCGTAGTTTTATACGTACTGTTTCCTTTTGTGGTGAGATTGCGCTTTCGTTTATTACTTATCAAATGATAAGTAAAATAATTTTTAATTATTGTTACTTGAGCCAGACACCGAAAATTTTGTTGATTTTGAACTGTAAGTTTCATTTAGTTTAATGTCAGCAGAAAATAGTCCGTTTAATATCGATGCTGATCATGTGACTTCCTCAACAGTTTTGAGGGGTCAATGTGGCTATGTGCCTTACAATAATTGCTTGCATTGACTCTCTTTTATTATTTGGTTTGTTCTTTTCATGTTGTTTTTTTCTTGTCCTTTTTTTTTTTTTCTTTTTTTTTTTTGATTAATTGGACTGCTCATTTGCGGGGGTTTACTATTTACTTTTCTAATCTTCTAGATGACTTATATCAATATTTTGGAAGACTATTTATTTTTTGATTCGTGGTTGTATCTTTGGCTGGCTTTTCGCTTTCTATTATTATTTTTGTAGTTCTTATTCCTATTCTCACCTACTGACTTTTTTGTTATTATTGCCAATATTAAAATATTTTATGGGTTTCAAATGTTTTGTTTGTGCTCGAGAAAGGGTAGAGTGTAGAAATGCATCCTTTTTTTTGTGAAGAATGCAATGACAATCTTATTTATTGGTAAAATTTTATTTCATTACAAATGAGTTAGATTTGCTCCATCTTTTCGCCACATTTTCAGCGGAAGCATCCATTCAGTTTACTTGTAAGAATGAATTCTTTAAAAAGTGATATCCTTAAGGAAGGAGATGTAATTAATATAGTCTATTCCGAACTTTGCAAAATTTTTTGTGAAGCACCACGTTGATTCTGAGGCGACAAAAGATGAATTTGGCTTTTCGCGTTATTCAGTGAAATTTGATAAAAGTCAAAAATAAGCTGAGTTTTTTCTTTTTTTCTTTGCAAGTGATTAATGTGGAGGTTTTTATAATGTGCACAAGCATCCAGGTGTAGGATGGATTCGGGTTTCATGAATAATATTGATGTCCATTGTTCGTATCTATTTTACAATTTTCTTATCGCAGTGTTATTTTTTTCTTAGTTGTGGTTGTTTTATGTCCAACTTTATTCTGGCCCTAATTATTGGTGATTCAAGGTTTATGAAATGCCTTTTTGGACGTTTGAATAATTAGTAGGTCAGAAAGGGAAGGTTAGAACAGTCCCGATGAGAAAAATTGAATTGGTGTCTCGAAATTTTGGAGGCTTTTTTTCCTTTCCAGTAATTTAATAATACACAAAACCGTTATTTTTTGAATTCAAATTCTCCATCCAAAAAAAAAAAAAAAAACCCACCGTAAGTAGTGAAGGTATAAAAGAGTAAAAAATCTCACCCTTTTATATCTGGTGGGAGATATTTCAGTGGGAGGTGGAAGGTATCATGGTGGTGGTATGAATTATGTAAATCATTGTCATCATTTCATTTGAGTTTTGTACTTAAGTAATCGCATGTTCACAAATAGCTTCACCCAAAAATTGATTAGAAATTTATGGTTGAATTACTTTTTCAAAAATTTATTTAACTTATTAGCACAAAATTCAACCGACTGTGTTCTGCTATCAATTTATTTACGTTCATTTACTTTCTTGATTGTTGAATAATATGGGAGATAATCATCAGAATCAAATAACATTATCGATTTCTTCAAGAAATCAGTAATATCCAATCAGCATACTGCTCAAAAATAATTTCGAACGTTGAAAAAAATTTTGAACCAGTAGGATTTCTGAGTGTTTATGATTCCATCTGTTCATTTAGAGAGGACGTAGTTTATAATTTCTCCATTCCAATCTTTGATTTTTAAATTTCCAGTTCATCAGCAATACTTCACTGTTAATAACATATTGCAAGTCACACGTCAACTTGACTTACAGGTCAATTTAGAAAGTGATCACCTTTTTCAGTAAATTTCATTATTTTAATTTCTTATTAAATTTCTATCATGAATTCTACTTGTTATACATTTCTTATATTTCGTTCAATAAACTTATTTTTAACAACAGAAGCATTGTTTTTTTTTTTCTACCAACATAATTTTTTCATTATAAAAATCATTTTCAATAGTTTTGGTCACTGTAAAACAGTAGTTTTTATCACTTTTAAAAAAAAAGAAAAACTTCCAGTTATTCTTTTCAAGAAGTTATAGGCCTTTTTTGGCATTTTACAGCGAACAGAAAATATGTGGGTAGTTTGCATTATACCCTCACTGTAAAAGATACCTTTAAAATGTTTTTAATTAAATTTTATTTGAAAAAAAAAAAGTGTAATTTGATGACGAAACAAATGATATCAGCTCAAAAAATCGAGTTATCAGAAGTGACAAATGGGCTCTAAAACTTTATCGACCAGCCAGTACTGAAATAAATTATTTTCATCGCGTTTTCAAATCGCAAACATTTTCAATCTTCTTATTCCATTTTTTAATTTTTATTATNATAAATTATTTTCATCGTGTTTTCAAATCGCAAACATTTTCAATCTTCTTATTCTATTTTTTAATTTTTATTATAATATCAAATTTAAAATCTTTATTGCTTACTGCTAGTAACAATTAGAACAATAGTGGTAATAATTTAATGTCATTTCTTTTGCCTTTATTTCTTTCTTACACTTTTTTTTTTTTAATGGCAAAAAGTCCACTCGACTTTCGTAACGATTATTTCAATTTATTGCTTAAATATTTCGCGAAATATTGCTTATCTAAAAGAAAATGCCGATACATCCAAGATGTTGCCATAATTTATCCAGGAGAAAATAATCCTATCACTAAGTTAACACCATAAAAAATAGCGCTTCATCGAAGAATCCACAAAAATGAATGTAAAATATTTTCTTTTTCAGATATCTTTTTTTTCTCACACAAGATCATTATATTTAGTTTGAAAGGCGTAAACTTATTCTTTCGTAATTTTTTAAGGAAGGGAAATTTCAAGTGATGGAAGATAGCAAAAAATCAAAAAATAAAAATAAAATGTCAAGATAAAGTTTCAATTTCTGGCATATTACGAGGCTGTTTGTTCATAAAGTAAAACAATTCATTTTTAAACGTTGTAATTCTTTACATTTAAAAAAAAAGACCAATTAATTTGAAAAATACCTAAAATCCCATCAATCGTCAT
>RCAB01000421.1:0-55563 GCA_003640385.1 Setaria digitata | reverse complement strand
AAAAAAAAAAAAAAAAAAGGTTGAAATGATGGATCACAGGCAATACATCAGATGGAATTTCATATAATTTCTATTCGTTACTGTGTGAATTTTATTTTGAGTTAAAATTCAGTTCAATTCCCACTTCTTCTCTCAGATCTCAACTGTTTTGTTCTTCAGCAAGGAACCCTGATAAAAGTTAGACCCAAAGCTGAGAGCATCTAATCCTCCGACAAGTAGTCCCGATTTCTTGATTCATAACAGCCTTGAACAAAGCTCGTGCTAGGAATGCGTTGAACAATGCAATGTAGTTGACGAACAGGTGAGAGCCTTTCTATGTCTTTCAACTCTTACGAAACTATCCTTTAGCGATGTGGTACAAGTGAAAGACTGAACGGTGAATCAGGTAGCAGCCATTCTTCTTCCATCAAGATTTTCTCGGATAGGTGCTTAACGCCATTAAAGAAGTCATTCTTTTCAAGATTTCGGATGATCTAAATTATTTCACCTTTATCAGATGAATGAGGTGAAGATTGGCGGGAAGATATTTGTATCTTCTGAAAGTCATACTCATGAGTTTACCGTAGTTCCCTCACTCCAGAACAAGGTAACTGTAATGGAATGGTTGGAAAACAGATGACCTTCCCGATCTGGTAATTATCCTGGAAAGACGTCAGACCATTAGTGGAGCTGTGCAAATAAATAATAAGTACGGTATTTTCAGTTGCTTACGTCATAGGATGACTTATTTGGAGTGATTTTAAACAAGTTTTTTGCTTAATCATTGTCAGCTGTACTAAGCACTGTGATTAGATTGTGCTGGAAGCAGAAGTCACCTATAATGCGATAAGCTATTTAAATTTCGTCAATTTTAATTGATGAAAAACCATTCTAAGACAAAATATAAAGCCAAATATACAACTCCTGTTTGAAAAATCATCAAATACTTACTGAAATTTGCAGCTTCCAAAACCCAGTGATATTCAAAACCCCGGAAATATACAAGGAAGACTATTTGTTTTTTGAATTCACTATCTTTGAACCTATAATTCAGAACAGAAATATATGTATGTTTGATTTATGCTAGCTATGCATCTGACGTCCCGAGATTCTGCTGTCATTGATAGCATCAAAATGTTGAGTTTGAACTATTGTTCAATACAGGTAAAATTTCCTGTAGAAATTTTTACTTCTTTTCACCATTTATATTGCGCTCGAGCTATTAGATCGATCCACAGTAATGAATTGTAGTAGTTCCTCCAATCGTTAGATGTTTCCAAACTGTTTCATATCGTACTAGCCTAATCAGCGCCAACTTAAAGGTATGAAGATTGAAGTATGTAGGAGAGCCAGATGCTTTCCATTGTAAATATGTGTTGCATGTATTTGCATGCAAACTGTGCTTGAATATTTTCATACCTTTGCAAGTAAATTCTTTAGTCAGCATTGATAAGGTATTAAATAAATACTGAAATCCATTGTAAGTAACTGAGATATTTATCTTTAATAACTAACATCAACATGATGCTAAAGGTACTGATAGCATGGAAAACTCGACCCTTAGTGGTAGTGGAACTAAAATGGCAGATTCTTCTACACATTCATAAGAAGAAATTTTAATTCGAAAAATATGATGAACTTTGTGTTATTTACAAAATATCTCAGTGTTGTTTGATCACCAATTTGCGGACTCATTACCACCAGTACAATCTGTACAAATAACTTAGAGTTAATGCAAACTTTCAAAAAAGAAAAATAAATCTGAAATTTTAAAAATTGGTACAAGTTTGTTTAGTATGAACTTTACAACAGGTACAAGTAATTAGGAGCGAAAGAGGAAGGAAGAGGAAAATGCGCAACTTGACGCAACGTTATATGGTTGCGGCACGTGAGGTGAAATGGACAGCTATTGTAGGAATTTCAGAAGGAAAGGAAGATTGGAGGGATGGAGAGTAGCGGGTAATTATTCAGCTGAGGTCAGGTAGTGAGCTCGTTCTTGGGTCATTTTTGCACTCGTAAACATGATGGTGAGGACAGCTATATGGGTCTACGCCTCTAATATTCTCAAGCAATACACAAAATCAGTAGGTGAAGTAATATAGACAGAGAGTTATGCAACTTTTTCTTACTCTACGGAAAGGGAGAGATTCTGATAAGTATACGGACAAAAGAGGTATACAAATGAAGAGGAAGTAAGAAAATGATGGGCCAAAATGGCGGTACCTGGACAAGGTGAATCATCGTCATTCGAGTACTTTTGCTGCTTCCTGAGGTCACAGTTATTTACTGTTAGTGCACAATTTTCTGAGGACGACAGAACTCATTTGGGAGGACTGACTCCACCATTTAGCTACTGTATAAATTATGATTGGGGACATTTCGGGCAGCACGCAAAATAGTTGTGAATAAAAAATATAAACTTATCAAAGTTTGGGTTTACTGTATCATCATACCTGGGAAGATGTTTCGCATAACTTGAAAGATGCGTTTACTGTATATACATTACTGTGGTGACTATCGATTGACACATACCTTGTGATTAACCTGGTTCACTCTTATACGCGCGATACAGTAAACCATACTCATAAATAGATCTATTTTTAATTTTTGGGCGTTTTAAACTCTTTTGCAATGACTGTTATGTCTAACCAATACCTTTCAGATCCCAAAACACTTCCAACTCCTCAAACACTCCTAATCCTGTTCCCATCATGAGAGAGTCTTTTATAAATTCAATAAATCTACAACGAATATCCTAATTCATGATCCACAACTCCCCTCAATAAAGCAAATTCACTTCGTTAGGAACAAAGTGATAGCTCTGTGATCAGGTTAAGTGCTGCATTCCACCATGTCATTAACATTGTAACCCGTCTCATTTCAGATTTCGTTTCTTCTTTATATTTTGAAAAAAAAAAAAAAGAGATATAATACCTGAGAATTTTATTACTTTCAAATTTAGTATAAAATGAAAAAGCGCTGAAATAGTGGAGAAAATGGAACAAGAGAAAGGCACTCATAAGTTATTTAATAACAAAGTTTACACTCTCATAACTATCACAAAACTGTACATATCACTGAACTGTGAAAAATAGTATACAGTTCTGAAATCGATCGAAATTTTACAGTGGCCATTCTCCTCAAGCTCAGGAAACTTCATTCAAACCTTAATTATTCTCTCAATTTTGCTAAAACTTTGAATATTTCCAAATCCCAGCACAGTAATATTAATGACTGAATCACTTTTGGAACCAGCAGAAATCTGATAGCTGGAGTGAAAAATCCCAAGAACCAGGAATACTCTGTCTCAGGTTACAGCGATCATGCCATTCGGTAATGCATTAAGTTCTGAGTGATCGGTTTCGTTGGATACTTGGAAAAGTCTGTTTTCTTATGGAATATTGCGGCAGCAGAAAAGAAACAAATTCCTAGTATAAATTACTTAATTGTACGAGCGAGGCAACTATGCAAAATTCTTCACCACAAATCGATAAACGAAGCGGGAAAGCCAACACAAAAATTCACATTCTCTGGAACCGCTGTTGACCTCCCGCCGAGATAATCTTTTCCCAGCACAGATATTTATTTCACAAAATTTCACTATTTTCGAGCTTAAGCAGACCAAATTTAATAGAACCCATCGCTAAATTTTGTCCAGATTACCCTTTGGCCGCGGAACAACAGTAGAATGTTGTAATACTGTAGCAGCCAATTCCTAGAACAAAGAAAAGAAATATATATTCGGAGGAGAAAATAATCTAAATCACAAAATTTTTTCACTACATATACGGAAATGTTGCAATGTAAAATGAGAACATTTCCGCAAAAATGGCTTTTATTTAATAACCGCAACCAAACTAGTAATGGAAAGAAATAAGAAAACATTATAAGTACGGATACTTTGTACTTTCCTACCAATTTCAACCTTCCAAAATAACAAGTTTTTTCTTATCCATTGCAGTGAATGAAATGGATGACAGTGAACAGATATCAAGAATTTCTCCCCCAAAATAAACTAAAAAGAAAGCAGTAAATTTAAAGATTTGCCCAATATTACAACTGACCCTGTAAAAATAAACTATACTGAATAAAAAAAAAAAGATTTACTTGACAAAATTGAGATAATATTATCGCAGCGAAAACAAACTGCTTTGCTCGAGCGTGATCTAGTGTTACATCACGACTTTCCATTGCTTTATGGGTATAAATACGAAATTCATGTGGATGGTTTGAACCGTTTACGGGATAGCGTCGCTTATTACTGAATGGTCGGAAGCTGAAAGAGACCATTATTAAACTCCAACAGCCTTACCTCGAGCCTTTTACAACTGATGATACTGCAGTGAACTCCAATAAGTATCACACTTTCGGTGCAAAACATATGCCGGCAGAACTGATCATGCTGGAAAATACCAAGACCAATTGAAACGGGTCATTTAAAATTACCGATTCAGTAAGCTCTTCGGTGAACTCATCCCTTCTATACTTCCGTTCCTTGAATATGAATCACCGGCAGATCGCAAATGCAAAATATACTGCCGACTACTTTCCACAGCCTATAGTACCAAAATGATTAAAAAAAGAATGAAAACCAATATCATACCCAGGAGTTCTGTAGAAAGAAATTTACTTTTTCATAGCGCTCAGCTCTTGAACGTAGAAACTTGATGCCTCGTTCCAGTAAAACATCAAAGCCATCAAGTGATGAAGCATAAGCATCAATTCGAGTCTTTAGTGAGTCCATAACCTTTGAAAAAATTAAAATAAAAGAATTGGTAAAATCGAAGAATAAAGTATTTTGAATCTCCAAAAATCATTTCCTGCCTACCTTAAAAAAATTTTTTACACTAGGTTGCAAAAGCATGCGTTGATCAAACAGATAATGAGCAATAAGTGGCTGAGGATATGATGCAAGTGCTGCCAATACCGATGTTGTTTGCAATGTTACATATAACGAGTTATCCAGCATATTCTCCAAAGAACGCAGCACAGATTCCAGGAAGGGCCCAACACCTTTATAAAATTAGCCACTTCAGAAATAAATAATCTACAAAAAAGTTATCTTGCTTCATACAACGCCCAAGTAATAATTCTGTTGCTTAGAACTTCACCTGTTCTGTTTAACAACATAATTTGGGATATCTCGGAATGAATGAAACGATATAATGCAGTAAGTCTTAGGAATTAGGAATACATCGACTACCAGCACTCTTAAATGACGGCAAACACCACTGATAAAAGAAATATATATGTTCGAACAGAAGAGAAGAAACATGGGGATTTTCCAGCTTTCAAGAAAGTAATATCCTCTTGGTTCTACTAAAGAATGTGTGGAAAGTTACAGCAGAAGAGTTGTTCCAAACAAGTCGGCTCTATAAAACTGAATCCATAACAAGTCAATAGGTATTTATTGAAAGAATACCTTGATTTTCGAAACACTCAATTGGCTGTCCCAATGGTGCGAGGTACTCATCGTCATTGTTGTTATTTGTATCACCTTTAAATTCATTTGTCTCCACTTTTGGATTATTCTCAGCTTTTAATTCCTCAAGATATTGAATTCGTGAATCAATTAAAGCCAAATTTTCTTCCAGAGAATGCTTTACTTTCGTCGCTGGCACTCTGTCCAACAATGCCATAAATGTGTCCATATCCTGAATGTATGAGTTCAGAAATAATTTGGACGTTAAGATAAGCAGTGAACGGGGTTACTGTCATTCTAAGAAATTCAGTAGTGAGTTTTCCATGTATAAGAAAGACGAACTTAAACCACGATCAAACAATGCAATTTCCATACATAATTCCCCTACAAAAATTAGGCCTCAGTAATAAAGAAATGTTATAAAGCAACAAATCACCTCTACCAGTTGGTCTGGAGACCAATCAGAAGCGGTGAGTGATTCCCTATAAAAGCTTTCTAATTAAACTGCACCTCAACTTGCCCCCAACCTCTCAAAACAAATGACCGTGCCACTTCAACATCCGTATCACAGTTTGGATTTGTGCTTGCCAAACTTTCTTTGTCAGAAATTATTTGTGGTGGTGTATCATTCGTGATGATCGTGTTGGGGTTGATTGCTTCAGTGTCAGTTTCTGACAGCTCTCCGTATGCAAATTGGAAATAATCACTTGAAGAAGTCATCATCATAAGTGATTTGGGTCTAAACAAATTGCTTCAGAGAAAATGTCGAAACACAATTACTTATATAAACTTTAGTATTCTTCTCGTTAAAACAGGAAAAAAAAAACATCCAAGACTTCGTGAACAATTAACTAGATATTTTGATGCATAACAACTTCATAAAATGGGAAATCAACACATTTTTCAATATTTTTACAAATAAAATCATATGCAAGAAAGTTCCAAAAACTTACGTTAAAGGCGGTATAATTAGTTCATCACCTTCATCATCCAGAACAGATGAAGAATCTGCAATATCATACGGGAAGCTGCTTTTAGATGACAATTCTCTTTCTCCTAATGCCGGTAGTGGGGTATGCTGACGTAAGCTTTCAGCAGTAATGTGGGCATTTCGGCTCAAGAAATATCGATTCAGACCATTTCGAGCTGAAGCCATCGAGGAACGCACCGAAGAATGGCGAACAAATGCCTAAGTAGATTTATCTGTGGAATAAGAAATAAAAAAATCAGGGATTTTGTGTGAGGTGTGAGAACTATGTTCTAAAATATATCTACCTGATGAATTATGCGACCAACTCGACAAGCTCCAAATTTATTAGCAAAAAGACAATATTATACGTTAACCCTTCCTGGATGAACATGTGAGAACCCAATTTGTATCTAAAAAGAGATAGTTTTTGATGAAACAAATATCTTTAACTGAAATTGGTTTGGAAACTAATTTCTAGATCCTGCTGTAACCCCAATCGATTCTACTTACAAGCTTTGAAACGATTCCTAAGATATTAGCTTACTCAAAAAAAATGGCAAAAAATCGCGACTGTGCAGGGGCAGAATAAATTACTTACTTCGTTACCATTGGGGTTGCTTTCATCGTCTGAACTTAATTTCAGCATAAGAAATGAAGGATTGCGACCATCATAACTCCATGCCCATTTTTCATAACATGCATCCATCGTTTGCTGCACATAATTCCGACATTCATTAAGATAAGTATGAAGAGTTTCTTGGGAGCATAACTAAAACATTTAAAGCGTTAAAAAATATGGGTTCCAAAAACAAAAGAAGAAAGAATACTATATTAAAAAAAAAAAAACGAAATTTGAATTGAATCCTCTGAAAAGCATGACTTGAAGACTTACTGATTGGGATTTATATGTACATTCCGGAATAAACGTTAATAAAGTCTCAGCAGCTGTCCGTACATAGTTCTGATTCTTCAGATGGACTGCTTGATTGGGTTGCAAAAATGTGCACGGAAGAAGGTACCTAAAAAAAGCATGGTTAAGCAAATCTTAGAGCTAGAATTGTTTTTTCCAATTTGAAATCTCTTAAATGAAATGGAATTAAAGTAAAGTGCAATCGGGAGATTTTCAGAAAACAATCAGAGGAAAACAGCTTACTTGAAAACGAGATCGAACATAATGTCTTCGCATCGTAAATCAATCAACGTTCTCACCAACGATAAACTAACTTGACTAAGCTGTAACAGAACAAGAGTACGAGAATAACAAAACAAAAGATATTTTTATCATTTAAATAGATTCGCAAAATAGAAATAGTACCTCAGTTTGCTTAATTTTAAAAAATTTTGCAGTTTAAAGAGAACAAACATTCTTTATTCAGCTAAATAGTTCATCGAATCATTGGAAAGAAAGAGGTTACAGAAAAATATAAGATAAATGAATTTTTGTTTAAATAGAGCATTGACTTTATGAAGAGAAAATAAACCCGATTTCCAGCAGATATCCTTTCTACGATAACGTCAAGCACTTTTTTGTTACCTTCACAGCTTTCATTAAAAAGCAATTTGATTATGGTTTGTACAAGCGATGCCTCGGTAACACTTTCCAAGCAAAGATGATAATAGGCTGTTGATGAGATCAACTCATCCTGCCCACCCTAAAGAATTATTACTGATTACTGTAAATAAAAAAAAAAAAATTCTTGAAATCTTTAAACTAACTGGAAGTCAACGAAACAAAATATTGAATAGGGCAGTGTCACAGAATCAAATTCCTTTCCATAATCATTTTATTTCTAAATTTGAAAGCAAAGATAGAAATCTAACCACAGATTTATGATTTGATAAAAAAAAGTGGTACCTGAAGCAATGAAGGCAGAACGACAGGAAGCAAAAACCCGTGATAAACGTAAGTAATAACCTGTGATACAACATAGTTGTGAGCAACCTGGAAACACATCATTCCAATGATAGTACCAGGTTAGATTTATAATATACAATAATAGTCTCTTTTTTATAGAAATTTACTCCATTTAAAGCAAGTAATTGAAAATATATAAATCTTCCTTAACATAACAAAACCAATGACCTGTACAACAGCATTACAGAAAATTAAGGAAGAATGGAAATCCAATAAACTGGAATAAGAATCGATGTCATCGGCATTTATTTTATGCCAGTCATCGCTTACGTATAACATTGAACCAACTGAGCGTGACAGTTGAGAAAAGCAACCTGATAGACCCGTTGCAACCACCGGACAAAAGTTGGACTGCAATGGAAAGCTTCAAACAAACTGTAACTCATGCGGAGCCAAAGCATTGTGAGACAGGAGAAATGAAGAAAAGAAAAAAATGAACAAGTCTTTTCCCAAAAATTATAAGATGTCAGCATAGAATGAAGGAAATAAAACGAAATTATGGACTTATTTAACAGTTTACTTTTCTAGCTTTATTCAAAATCTTACAAACAGCGGAGCTATATGGTTATTAAAGCGAATTTTACATGGATCATTTGCTGATTCAATATTTCTCCGCCTCTCCGTCAATCGATAAAGATACAATTTAATCCATGCAGTGCTTAAAGTTCATTAACTGAGCAACTACAATTTGCTTTAATCATGTAAATTCAGAGATTTTAATATTAAAATAAAAAAGTTTGGACAAACCTTTACGGCAATAAATGCAGCAATGTGCTTCAACCGTCGTGAAACAGAAAGTACCAGAAGTAAGGCATCGCGTGCCAACTGTCCAACATCACCAGAATCGTAAAGATAAGGGATTAATAGGCTAAATACCAAAAACTGCTCATCACAGTCATTGTCAAAGTCAAAAAAGAAGTGCAATAATGTTGCATCTTCCGCCAATTTTGCGCAAATCTAAAATATTCAGGTGTTTACCATCGCAAAACTATTTCATTCTTCCTTCTAAAATTCACAGAATGATACATTTATATCAATTCCAAGATGTTCAGCAAAAAATTTTTTTTATATCAACAAATACTGCTAATCATCCACAGTGGATTCATGATTATCTGATAAAAATTTCACTGTTGGAAAGATAAGCCTATACAATGAACATACACTTAACGAGATTGTTCGTGAAAAACAAATTTTTACCTGATTTAAAAGTAAGACGAAATGTCTGTCCATATCAGATGGACTAAAATTCCTTTTTTCGGCACTCTCTCTACACCATCCGAGTAATTTCAGCAGTGGAAGCAACATCGGCTTGTGTACTAGCAAGCAGTGATTTTGTGTATGGCTTTCTCCAACAATGATTTCATAGAGACGAATCAGATTAACCTGCAGAATTTAAATTAATATATCCATTTGTGATTAATACAAATAAGTGTATAAGTGTATCATTAATGTAACCAGTATTAATTAATGTACTCAAATCAATACAAACTAATATATTTACAGAAACAAGCAATCACAGGTCTATACCAGAAAGTTAACATCTCAAAACAAAGAAAGAATGTTAGATAGTAAAATTTAATTCCTGCAATTATATGAGATCATTATCTCATTGAAATATGAAAAAGCCGAGGGACAAATAAATATTAGTATTGCTCTTATCAAAAACTATTCCTTGCTCCTAACAGCCCGAGGTATTTTTTGACACCAGTAACATGCAGACCAATCATACCTGACATGTTGGTGTCAGAAAATGTGGTGCTGCAATTGCCCAATCAACTATTCGCTCCATAATTTGATGGGTGAAATGACGATCCAGTATCGGTCCAATAGCGGATTCCGGCTGAGCATTTGCTTCCATCATTAGTAACTGCACCATACAGCTTAGATGCCGAAATACAGCAAACACCTAAAAAAAATTACGGACAGTTACGTTTAAAGAGCAGGCAAATATTTAAAAATAATAATGAAGAAGAGGAAAAATATTCAGTGTGAGGAAACAACTATTAGTTATCAGTAGTCAAAGCTATTAGGAAGGAGTAAAACTGATTTACAAATTCTAGTCGTATTAATCAATTATATTTCACATTAACCTTTTCATAGTCAATCTCTTCTTTATCATCCAACAGTTCTTCAGCCGCTTCCCAATGTGTGTCAAAACAGCTCTCCCAGGAGCACGGATCGGATGCAAAATCGACGTTCCAGTGGATATTTGGTTTCGAAATGATGAACGGTGCGGGCGGTGAAGGAATGGCTGAATCCGGAAGTTGCTCCACAGATGTCGATCCGGGAGAAGCCGGGGTAGATGTAACTCGTACTGCGTTAGCCGAAGAAATTGAACCCAACTTGGAAAACCATCGTCGCATACCTATAATGGAACATACCAAAGTACTTCATGAACAGATAAAAGTATAATATTTCCGGTCTATTCAAGCACCCAGAGAGGTTAATTATTGGGCATTTAACTGGTAAGTTAAAGGTCTGATAGCGTTACTCAGCAAATAAGATGGCTACAGTAATTACAGTGTGAAAGTGAACATCCAGAGAGCAAGACATTCCTAAAGCTAATGCTTAAATTGGCAGTCCATCCAGTAAGTGTTTGCCCTATCAAACCAACACGCAAGAAGTTGAAGAAAGTGAAAGGAAGTTCACGTCACACCCGAAATGTATAGCTGCAACAGACACAGAACAGCCATCTCGCAACACAAAATTCATTGGAAAACGGTTCGTACCGCGATCTGTCGGGACTGTTCATTCATTGCAACTTAACTTATTCTTCCTTTACAAATCAAACTATTGGGATGGAATCACTCTCAGTCGGTCACGCTCCCTTCACACGTATTTCACGTCATTTTCAAGTCCGGTTTATTTAATGCTTAGTGTGGTAGCGACAATGGATCTGACTGAACATTAAGCGATAACCCGGATGGTCAGGAACTCTCAGCTTGGATAAGTTAGCCATTTTGACAGCTAATTGTGCGAAATAAGAGAAACAGTACTAACTGAGAATCCAAATGCTCCACATCGTCTTCGTCGCCACATAAATTATTGATGGAGAAGGGGATGGATAAATAAGTTGATCGTTGTTGTTACATTCGAGATTCGAACAATCCAGGACACCTAAAGTTAATTGCATAATTGAAATAAAAGGTTCAGATAATTCGTCATAAGAATTTTTTTTTAAAGGTCCGTTTTTGATACACTCACAGCAGAAGTAACAGGAACGAGTAATCGTAAGACGATGTAGTTTGTACAAGAAGAAAATGAGCAAAGGAAAGTAATAGTTCATTCTTCTCTTCCTTCATCACAGTCTGCTTACTGTTGTTCTAATGTTAATTTTTTTTTCGGGAAGTAGCATTTCTTTCGCAGGTAATTGGGAATTGTGATTCACCTTATCTTGTGAAACAAGCAGTGGTTGCACTTTCACGGAATCAATCGATCAGTTTGTGTGATTTCTTAATACACAATTGAAAAAAAAAAAAAATGGATTGAGTCATCAGAAGAAGGAGAAAATTGTAATGGAAAGGATAGCAAATGGTCAACTTTCAAGAGGAATGCCTTTTGCTACTTAAATACGGTAATGCACAGCAAAGCTTCGACAAGTTTCTAACTTTAAAGTGGAATTCATGTGGCGAAAAACAAACTTCAATTGTGGCGTTAGTGTTTCGTCGTAAAAAATAAAAAGGAACTGCTGACCCTAATTTAGTAAAGACAATCTGTTACAGAATTGTTATACGANGTGTTTCGTCGTAAAAAATAAAAAGGAACTGCTGACCCTAATTTAGTAAAGACATTCTGTTACAGAATTGTCTTTATTAAATTGGGTGAAAAATAAGAATATCATATAAGCTACTTTTCGCATTATGACATAGCAGACTAAGTTTACAGTGTGTATACGAATCGTTATACAATACAGGATTCAGTTTAGCACAGTCAAATAATAACTGTCAAAGTAATTGATAATTAAACCTTAATTCAGCTGTTCTCCTGGATCCTTTAAGCGTTCTTAATTTATCTAATTAATTAATTAACAAAGAGTTTACATAAGACACATTTCTTTTCATTCAGTAGATACCTTCAGTTGACGAACTTCAGAATTCAAAGAAGTCCTTCGAAAGGACCAGTTAGAATGTTGTCTACCCTTATTTACATCAGCATGAATGACGGGAATCGTAGTATAAACACGAATCTTACAGTATGAAAACATAAGATATTTAGGATCATTTTGACTGCTACTTCAGTTTTCTGCTGTCTACAACAATTCTACTTGACACTTTCCCTTTCAAACTAGCCTACAGATATAGAATAGAATGCTCAATAAAGAAGGATAAAAAAGTTGCTCTGTTCCCCTGGGCCAATCAATTTCTACGTCTTCCCTCTTGCTCCTTTCGGTTTTCATGCATCTAACTTGATACTGCTGAAATTCTAATCAAAATACTTTACGAAATATACACTTATCTCATAGACACTTGATAATTTCTTATCACTGAATAAATCTTTTTAATTAAAGGAGAGGGGAAAAACGAATGAATGACTTATGGTTTAAGGTCATTTCCGTTCCTGTAAAAGATATCTGCAAGCATAAAAATAATGAATTCATTGAGTATCTTTTATCTTTCCCAATCTTTGAGCTTCATAATGAAGAAAATGTGAATGGAGAGATAGCCAGAAGCATATAAATAAATTAATGTGAACTTGAGCATCCACAAAAACTTCCCATTTTGAATGACAAAACTAATGAAATGATCCTAATCCAATGAAAGCAAAAGTGATAAATCGATAAGTTTTTCAGATCTTAAACTGGCTACAGACCCAAGGAATGATGACTCAGAATAGGGTTAGATAAATGCCTCAGACATATTTAAGGCCTCCAGCAACGAAAGTGGCCTAGACCGTAGATACTGATAGTGATAGTAATGCTTGCAAACGCCAATTTAATTCAAAATTCTGTTCAAACACATACGAACAACATACGAACAGACTCTAAACGAGATCATTCAGCGTCACAACTAGCAACAACGAAGTATGCCACCCTGACACATACACACACACACATACACACACATACACACACACACATACACACACATACACACACACACACATACACACACACACACACATACACACACATACATACACACACACACATACACACACACACATACATACACATACCGATGTAGGCTGTATGTTGTATAAGACCAAAACGATTGCTTTAATAAACGAGTTTGAAAATGACGTATTAAGTGAAAATGAGCTTTTTAATAAATCTGCACAGCATTTTTGTATGACTTACATCGCTACAGAAATGAGAAATCGAATATGACGTACTTAAGCGTACGTCACGTCCCTGCACACTGCTGCAGGGGCCGTTCCGAGACGTCACGATTACGCATGTGCTGAAACATCTTGCTTGGTGCTACACATCTCCGGTTATTTCACGGTGTACTGTGGACCACTGAACATTGAGATTTGGAAACGTTGCAATGGTGACGTGAGCTGTAATTGGCTAGATGTCACTGGTGGCATTGTTTCATTGGTTCTACTCAATAACATGGCTAATCTACAGTACTTCACAAAACATCGTGACAGCGAAAATCACTGTTCAAATGATACATGTCTCCTGTCATTCTCCTTTAATCATGCATTCATTTGGATAATTTCCATGATATTATCTTATCATTCCTTACTTGTCAATATTTCACTTATCACTCGTTAATTGCATCTCACTGCACAGAATTACAACTGGTAATTTAACAACGTAACGAGACGCTAGTTTCTCGCAAATTTCCAAGTTCTTTAAAGCATTTCAGAAATTCAATGAGCCGCCAATATCAGAAATAGCTGTAGCAAAATCAATTAATACTGTCCTTTGTAACTGATGAATATGTAAGGAAGGATAGTTTGTATCGCCGTCTGCATCCCTCACTTTAGCATACACTTTCGTGCATCTTTTCTTGTATTGAAAGCACTTTAGAGTTTGATTTCGAACCACTTGAAGTTTAATGTGTCACAGAATGATATCCCTGAAGAGAGTAGCTCATAAACTTACCTGGCTGGGAGGATCTCGCGATCAGGAAGGCGGGACCTCCATGGTGAGGCTTGGCCATTGCACTTCTTGGTCCGGCTGACCCGTGTGGCTATCCCGAGTTGGGGTCAGCCAACAGCAAAATTTTTGCGTTTGGGGACAGCGTTCGCGCTTCCCCGCTATAACTGAGTGTGGAAAAGTGACATCACAAGCATGAAGCCCAGAACTATGGGTGAAGTAAAGCCAACTTATATGGTTTGCGTGATTGACGTGCGACCCACTAGCAAAGGTTCATTATTGTTGACTGTGCTACGGAAGCCGGCCATTGCTTTGAATTAATAAGAAAAGTGAAGTGACGGGGAGAATTTGTGGGGCTATCATAATTAACGTCTCTACCATAGTCAACTATCGAAACGTGATGTGTCATATGCATTTCCTGAGGATCGATCTCATCGTTCCCTACAGCACTCTGTCCACGCACGGTTCCAGGACAGCGATCTTCTGGCTAGAAAAATTGTGTCCAAGAGTGCTGTTATTATGGATTTCAGAAATCCACGTCAGCCCTCGACCTTCCCGCCTTGCCAACGGATTCAGTGCTGAACATCTGCTATGCTGAGTGGGAAATCTCTAGACTCACTCACTGATCGTGTCAACTATCCAGACGTGTCTACCTCAGTTACATTTCCTGCATAACATTCCCTGATATAATAAAACTCTCCCTCAGACACCGCTCAAAAGTCAAATGCCACTCCAATCAACCACAGGGAAGCGCGAACGCTTTCCCCAAACGCAAAAATTAAGCTGCTGGCCAATCCCGACTTGGGATTGCCACACGGGTCAACCCGATCAAGAAGTGCAATGACCGGGCCTCACCATGGAGGTCCCGCCTTCATGATCGCGAGAGGCCTCTCAGCAAGGTTAGTTTAAGAGCTGTTGCTGGCATCCATTCGAGGGCGCTATGCATCAAACTTCGAGTGGGTTCCTCTGTGCAAGTCAGCAACCCCACCCCCTCTTTCTATCTCTGTTGCAGAGTACAATTTATAAAGCATCTCCTTATTCTGTGTGCTCTTTTCGCGTTGTGCTACAATATTCGTCTTCATTTGTCAAATTTCATTCTAATTTATTTCAAAAGTTTCATGCCACTTCGTGTCACCACGTACCTAATATGACGGCAGAGTAGAATGCAACGTGGGAAATACTCCATTTAGACTAAAACGTGAAAGGGGAAGTGCTCGGAATTGAGATATTCGTCAAAGTCGCTGATGGGGTGAGGTTTCGCATATTTCTACTAGTAGACATCCACAGTCTCTCTCTCTCTCTCTCTCTCTCTCTCTCTCTCTCTCTCTCTCTAAAACACATATTTTACAACCACCGATCTCTCTGAAACAGTCACTCTCAAAATAATCTCTTCTTAAAATCCCAATAGATTTTCAACTTGTAAATTCCAAACATGTTTGCCGCCTTCAATCACCGAACTGTAACTGATAAGCTGTTTAAAATTTATTTTGAAATGTGACGATAAAATCCGGAAGGTAATTCGGAATATTACTGGGATACTTCTGGCACATGATAGTTATAGAAGGATATCTGCGAGATGGGAAGAAATTTACCAGACACGAACGAGCAATGAATGCTACTCCAACGTCTTCCTTTCCTTTGTCCGGTAGGTGTACATTAAGCTGGTAGTTCGTTCATTCTCCTGACCACCTAGCTCTCATCCTTACTGCTGAATCTCTCGTCTCAAGAATGCCGCTGATTTTTCAAATAAAATATATTCCCACCCTTCTATTCACAAACTCCTGCAGATGAAACGATGAACAAACATAGCCGATTGGATAGGGAAAAAGTGTGAAATGTCCATTAATAACTAACAACTGATAATATATGTTTGCTTTTGACAAATGCGATTTTCAAAGGGAAATTTTCCACTTTTGCTGATATTCGTGTCATTCATTCTTCATCTTCCTCGTAATCTTTTAGCTGTAATATCAGTATGGCACACTTAAAATAAACCAATCAAATCTGCACAATTTATTCTTTCACAACAACATTAAACAATATTGAAAAGTAAAAAAGGCAGTTTATGAAAACTAACAAATCAATGAATAGTTTTGAACGATGGTTTATGCGAAATCCGACTTTGTATGTCCCAGCTCCTGGTCTCCGAATCGATGTTGTACAGAAAGATGAAATAAGGGAAAACAACGAAATCGTGCTGTGAAACAGCTGAAGTATAAAACAGACAGGCTTTACAAAGATTCTGTTCTAATTTGCTTATCTAATTTAACATTTCTTTTGCTTATTCTAATTTTTAATTTTCCCATTTTGGACCACATTTAACTTTTCATCTTGCTACAAAGATGCTACAAGTAGAAAAAAAAAAAAAAAAAATATTATTCATCCAGTATTTTCTATTTTAACCTCCTTATATCTTTACTAAATTCCCGGAAAAAAAATCAACCGACGAACAATACTAATCGAGAAACTAACCAGCATAAAATCGAAATCGTAATTTATCCCACAGCAGAGAATACGTAGCAAAAAACATCCTCTATCATAATCACAATGATGCTAATTATGCGAATTTCATAAATAAAAGGAATTTCTCCTTTCCCATACTTCAACTTCATAAAAGAGGCTGGAATAGCGAGAATGATCAGGAACCAGACAAGAACACAATCAAGTCAAAAGAAGAAAATGGGGTCGGAAAATCTTCCTTCTGTTTACATGCCTCTCCAGCTAATGACAAGTATATAAACCAAGCATAAAATTAAAACAGTGAAAAGTGACATATAACCTTGCGTAATATTGCCGTTTAAATTCTTTTTACTGCCAAGGTAGACTGAAAGTGAAAGGCTTCCCAAAAACAAAACTGTTAAACGACCAAACCACTATTCCTAAACATTAGCTGTTAAGAAGACTTTTCGCTGAACATCATGATTTTTAGCGGCAAGCAGTTTCTAACTGGGTTTTAAAAAATCAGATCACTAGAAAAATATTCAAACAACCCAACAGTCTCAAAAACAATGTTAGCTGACAACGGCGAATTTAAATCAAATACCTAAATTTAATACAAGAAAAACATATTATCCGATTACTCCTCGAGTGCACTGATAATTCGGGTACGGGTTTTCTTCGAAATGTGTGTTGCCACGTTCAATAATGTTATAATCTGATTGGTTGTGTATTCCTGAAAGAAAAAAAAAAAAAAAAAGAGGGAAAATTGATATAACAAAGAATTAAATCAACACTTATTACGCAAATTTCTGAAACAAAGACTTACCAAAACACCTGCACAAAATATTTATTAGCCTTTCAATATTCCAAAGCGTTTTGATTCGCTCAGTCAAGAGTTTAAATCTTAAATTTTTTTTTCGACTAACTATGAAATAATTCATGTTTTTTACTTTATCGAATCAACATGCAGGTAAGCTACAAATCATTTTATCTTTTTGATGAAATATTTGCAGTAATAACACCCCCAAAAAAAAATCAAATTTCACAACTTTGACATGTTTTTTAATCTCTAACTAAAGACCTAATAAAGCAATGAATGATACTTACGGTATGTTGTTGAACCCAAGACTCCATGGAACATTCAGGTAAATAATAAGCTTTGATGTAATTCTCAACATATGCTTTGTGTGGGATGGCCATGAAATCGACAACTTGCTCAAGTTTTGCAACTAATTGTTGAAAATCCAGCTGCATCAATGCACGCCCTTCATTTGAACACTTTTTCCCAAATTCACCATAACTTAACTCAGTAAAAGAGAAAATCCATGCGAAAACAAATCGCATAATTAAGAGACAAAGAAATTGCTTTATTTTGGACTGACACATTGATAAAAATATAAACAAGTTAATAAACACTATGCTAAACCTAAACTGGGTGAAAAACAAACCCTTTAACAAGTGATTTGAATGTACAGTATATAACTGTGCTCCAAAAAGTCATTTGAACAGGTTTTGTAATTGGTATTTGTTCTGCAATTTCCGACAGCAAATTCTTGACATTTGAAAAGTGCTGCAATATATCAGTGGAAGTAATTACATGAGCAACTAAGTCTTACTACCTGTTACATGTAAAGTAGAATTCGGTGGTGAAGGTTTAGCTGATATTTCCATTTTCATCATCAAAAAATAGATTAAAATTAAAGTAACAGATAAAAGTGATTAATACCTTAATAAAAACAGAAAAGGACGATAAATGAGTTTTCTGGCAATAAAGGATGAAAGAATTTTTATTATTCCCATTTCCATAATTCAGTTCAAGGGATGCTAAAGGTTGAATGAAAACTTTTCCTTGACTTTTTGCAGATGTTTACGTCTTAAAAGTAAAAAACTAAAGCTAGCCGATATGGAAAGAACGAACTTGCAAAATATTATCGACATAGGTACTATGCTGCGATTGCAGTTCACATATGTCCCATTTTGTCGCTGCTATATCATTTATAAACTGGTCATAATCGATTAAACGACTTATTGCACAACCATATATGCATTCTCGCAGCTCTGGTATCAGGGTAAGAACCTAAGTTTGTTTTAAGTTCGAAAAATTAATACAGTAAGTATAAATCATCACGATCGTAATTTTGATTATCACCCACTTGTATCATGTAATTATATGATATACCACCTCTGTATAGTACTTTTCGATGACATCAGAACTTCTCTTATTCACTAGTGATTCGATGACTGGGCGAATAAGATCAAGCTGTTTTGAAATGAAATTTCTGAAAATTCCTAAAAATTAGGATCGAAAAGAATATACAATATTTAATAAAATAGACATATTTAAAAAGAATGCTTAACTTACGCAGATTCCGCGCCAACAATGCGTTCACGCAAAGCGTAACTGGGACCCGAATCAAGTTGAACATCTTGTAGCAACATACATGGGAAATACTTACATTTCTAAAAAAATTTAGGAGAATTCCCAAACACAAAAAACAAATTCTTAATTCGGCATGGTTTTCATAAACCAACTAAAGAATAAATAAGAAATGCTCAATAAATTAAAACAAGCATTAAAAAAAAACAGAAAAGTAACTGCGAAACAAGAAACAGAAGTATTTACACAACTAATGTATAGCCAAAAATAGAATCCTAACATAATAAAAGGAAATTCAACTTACACTTCCACCTTCCAAAAATGAATCACCATTGAATAAATCACTTTTTAAAGTATTCACAACATTTTCCAAATCGGAAGAGAAAAGGGAATCGGCAACACCATGTACGTCCGATATAAAAAACGAATACACCTGGAAAAGTCATGAAATAAGAAAGCAATAATTGAGATGATAGGAAACTCGTAATAATCGGGTTTTGTGAAATGATAGGTTAAAAATTTACCGCAACAAAAAAATAGCTGCATAGTTCAAAAATACCATTTACTGCTTGATCAGCAATTGAACGAAGCATAAAAGTCATCCGAATATACTTTCCTAAATAATTAATATATGGAGAAAATAAAGTTACGAAGGACAAAATAACGGCAAAGAAAAGGAAATTATGCCAACAAGTTGTACTTGAAATTAGAAACAAACCAATAAAGCGTAAAAGATTCAATGATGTATTACAAAGGATTGGAGCCAAACATGAGAAGCTATCATCTACACCATACCTATAGATGAATACATCCTTAATTTTAAATAAAAAGTGCTAATATCCAAAGTAATAAAAAGATATTCCATTATAAATTCGAATAGCACATTTAGTAAAGATATGCCGTGCACTAGTTATAATAAATAGCCCACTTTATTATCGATTAAATAATGACTTTTATTCCAAACAACACTTCCTCAGTTTTGCAAAAAAAGAGGGAAGCTAAACGAAAAAGTAGACCGCTCTGGATCAAATTCACAAGAACAGTAGAAATGCCAGAACTTACCTATCATTCCCTGGACTATCACGTGTCGAATTCGTCAAATTTCTATTACCAATGATGTCTATATCCTGAAAGTATAAACTCAAAATTTTTGCATAATAAAAGTGTGATGATAAGGAATTCAACATTATGATTACTAACTTCAGTCGGTGATTCCATCTCTGCGGCTTTTATCATGAAAGGATTTAGATCGGTCGGTTTAAGAATTTGGAATTCCAAGGACTTGTCTGGGTCCAAATCAGTTTGGGAATGTGAAGAAAAATCGCCTCGATATTCACCTGATTCTTTCAGAAAATTGAATTCCTCAAAAAAAAAAAAAAGAAATATGCAGGTCTTGAGAATCCGTATTTCTATTTATCAAATCGTCGGCATTTAAAGTTTTAAAAATGGTAAGTATTGGTTCTCCAATTTTTAAAGTAGTGCACCTGTTTCACTATTACAAATTATACATAAACGGTAGTAACGAAAACATACCGAAAAAAACGACAATGTAACATTAAACATCTAACCTGCAAATCGAATAACGTGAATTGTAAAGGTACCGGACAAAGAGCAAAAGCTTCACTTTCCAAAAACATACGTAATTCATCCATTCGTTCGTAGTGAAATCTAAATAAAATACAAGTAGGATAAGGAATCTACGCCTAAACCAAACTGTGCAACAAACCTTTTGAAGTACCGATAACTTTGCTTTTCCAGTGACATCGTGACCTCGCTACAAATGTTGCCGAAATAAGTGCGACCGAACTGTTTGAATCTTTAATAAATCAATGTGAGCATACAAATAGGAAATATAATTAAGCTGCACAGGTGGATCACTTAAACTCAGAATTTACATGTAACAAACTGAGTGACGGAGATTCTGCAGCAACAAATTTTAGAGGAATGTAAAGGAAAATACGGGAAAAGTAGTAGATGAAACCAACCGGTTCGACATTTCAATAATATCTAGGAATTGATCAATTTCCATAAGTGAGAGGTCATGACAATACAATAACGTATTAAATTTCATTAATGCGGTCTTGAAAATAGAGTATAAGGAATCGACAAGAATCTTACGAGCAACGCCCACATTTTCTGGAATATGAACAATGTGAAAAAAAGACTTTTCTAAGCATGTTATAACTCAACATTGCAATCCTAAAAGTGCTGAAATCTTCGGATTAATCTACAATGTATTCGGTGAAGATGGTCAAAAATTATTAAGATACTGAGTTATGAAATGAATGAAACAAATAACTAACCACATTTCTCATGAGCAAATTCCAACCTTTCATCTTCATCTACGTGAAAAAGTAAAATGGAGTGATATGTGGACAATACTTTACAAATAACAAATCCCAGTTCACGAACACAATCTAATACCTGTTGTAGATCAACGGCCTGTAAAAAAATATGTCTCAAATACAGAATTCTTTCTCATTAAAAAAACAAAATTTATAAGAATTGTTAAGACAAACCTCACAAAGCTGTTCGTATGATAATTCGTCAATTATTCTCTCATTCTTATTCGATAATATTTTATCAGTAATGACCGTTCTTGCAGAACTTTCTAAAGTTGCATGAGTAAAGCGAACTACTTTCATCGCACATCCCTTAAAAACAATGTTAAAATAGACATTAACCGAACATCGAACACTAACGACTCAGAGCAATGTTTTCCATTAAAGTTATATAAGTTGCACTCTGCTATTTCCCAGTGCAGTTAAGTGCTTAGCAATTAAATTATGTAGAACTTTAAATACAAGAACAAAATAACAGTTCAATTACCTCAACTTTATCTAACAATTTGTAGGCAGTATAAACCAATGAGTAACGATCAACACTGAATAAAACTGTCATCGATGCCAGACAGTTATCCAAATCAATTTCAATCTCCTCCAAGGTTTCAGAAAACTTTGCAGATAAGTCTCTACAAATTTCTGATGAGAATCAAACTGCGCAAGTAATAATGATAATAATAAATAATAAGAATAATAAATAATAATAATAATTAATGCTGATAATAACGATGAAACTAATAATTAATAATAATGGTAAATAATTGATAACAATTAAATAATAATAATAATGGTTAATAAATGACATAATTAATAAACAGTAACGGTTAATAAATAGTAATAAATAATAATAAATGGTAATAATTAAATTAATAATAACAGTCATAATAAAGTAATAATACTAATACGATCAAAACATATTTATGGAAAAACTGCTAGGACTCGTTTTCAAAATTTCTACTAAGGCACCTCGTTCACAATTAAAAATATTCTATCTAATAAACGAAGTTCACTTTTAAATCACTTTAATGTGAAGAATGCGGCGTTTTTCATTAATTCAATTCCAGATCGACCTCTACATGATTAAATCTCTTATCGAAAGGGGATGCAAATTTGCTTTTGAGAAGAGAGTTATAATGGAATTTATAGCTCTCGTCATAATGCTTCGATAGTTGGCCATAATTTGTATAAAAATATTCAATTACTGTAAAGTAGAATTATTTTAAAATGAAGACTGGACAAAGTCAGTAAGAAATAATAAATAAAATTACTCTCATCCCTACAATCAAACAAACATTATTACTTGACGCAACTGAACTGATTGAATTTTAGTGTAGCCTTCTGCGCTTCATAGCACATAGTAATGGCTGCAGGAAAATTTTCCTCCTAAAAAAATTGCGCACAAAATACAGTGAAGGAAATGCATGGGAAAAGACCAATTAAATATTCACTATACACTAAAGCATTTACTTGATTAATTCAAAACCATCGTAGAGATCAACGAATGGCAGTAAAAAGAAAATAATAAAAAAGACAGCAAAATCAAACCTGGACAAGGTCCTTAATCTGGAACTGAACCTCGTATAACATTTTGATTGCCTTAAGAGATGACAGCAGCTTCTTTAAAAATATTCGACTTCTGTAATTTGCGATTATTTCCAGACCATTCTGACCCTCACTTTTTGCTTGACCAAGTTTTCTGGAAAAGGAAATAAGAAATAGAAATCTCAGCGAAAGAAAAGTAAACAAGCAAATTAAAAAGAAGTCTAAGGATAAGGCATATTTTTACCAAATTTCTGTTTTATTAAAACCAGATTCATATGTGAAAATTACTAGTAACATTTATTAAGATTAGGGAGAAAAAGGAAGTATTCCATACGTTGTGCGGGTAAAATTACTGAAACACTACTGTTAGAACTTTTACACAAAAAAAACTAACCTTCTCATATCCTGAATTACTAAAAGAATGTTGTCCAGATCAACCTGGATTTCATCAATATCTTTAAGCTGTGATGAATAAGAAGGCGAGTCCTGTATAATCATTGCAGAAACACGCTTAGAAACAATTTGCAATTGTTGTTTTAATTTGTCCATTTCACCAATTAGATCTTCGGGCAAAATATCTTTATCCACGACTTTCTAAACTTATAATGATCAAATGAAATTAAGTTTAAGATCAGCTGTTTCGAAATGTCGAATGCTTAACTTTAAATTTGAAAGTCTTTAAAAAATTTACTTTTAGTTCATAATCTATCGCATCAAATCCTTCTTCGATGAAATATGCTGCTTCAATATCTTCCAATATTTCAGCTTCTTTAACCGGATCCGTAGCTGGCAAAGCACGAGTTTGCAACTGTAAATTATTTCTAAATTAGGTAGAATCTTTATACAACAAATCACCAACATTTAAACATAAAATATTTCAAAAAACATACAGTTGTAGATTTAAACGGTCCAGATCCAGAACAGTCTCGCACTATGGTTACGCTATCCATTGAATCCATCTGAAATTAAAAACCAATTAATTAGGTTTGTCAAAAGATCAGTTTCACTTGAAGATGTGTTTCTAACCTTTAAAGAATCCATTATGCCGAATGCTAGGCTCTTCTATTTAATCTGTTTACGGATGAGAAAAACCCAAAAATTTATTCGAACTATTCTACATTCTAGATATAAAATATATTCGAACTATTCCACATTCTAGTCAAAAAAAAAAAAAAACGATAAAAGGTCTTCTGAAATAACCATCAGATTAACAACATTTGCCTAAAAATACTTTTCTAGGAGATCAAAGACTGGAAAGTAAAAATTGGACGGGACTAGAATTTAGAAAGTACAAACACAAAAAAAAAACAAAGAACAATAAAATGTGATGAGTTCATAGAAAAAGTGTTCGCAAGGATGCATGGTTATAACAGATAGGCTGTTGTGAATTTAAGTTTCAGTGAAGTTAAAAGTTTGTAAAAGCTTACATCTGTTACCGTAACATCATCCATATTTTGACAAGGTTGTACGATTTTAGACTTTCTCATTTTTGGCTACTTGAATGATTGCTGCGACAGATCAATTTTCAGTTTTCAATAATCATAGCAACGGCTTTTCTAACGTAAACCACCTAAACAGTATTTGGATTGCCTGTAAAACAAACTAAAGCAATTCTAATTTATGACGAAAAATATGAAATTTATGGATAGTCCTTCATTTCTTTTAGATCTCATAAAGCATAAGAACAGTGCTTTCAGGGTTATATACTTCGTGTGATGAACTGTACAACGAAGTTTAAGAGACATTTTCAGTCATCTTCTTCACTGAACAATTGGAGATTCATCAGTCTTTACTTCAGAAAGGAGAAAACCTCGCACTTCAGAAATTCCATACAGTAGTAAAGAGAAGTGGAGCTTTATATGCAATAATGCTATAAAACTTGAACTATAGTGCGATCGATGAACAAGAATTCAATGGATGATACCTTTACATAGCACAAGTCATTACAAGACGTACGACCCTTTAATTTAAATGCCGTTTGTTGGTTTCAGTTTACATACAAACTTGTCTAAACACCATCACGTAAGAGTAGTTTAACAGCAGGTATAGCCATGCCAACGACGAGACATGAATATCCATATATTTAATTATAATTACTCTTCGGTCCTGTATATATAACTCCTTCACTTTTTGTTGTTTTAGAGCTACATTTACCTGACAACTCCTCTAGACCGATCTCCTTGACCACTTAGTCTGAATTTCCATCTAAAAGAAGTGATGCATCACACACTTTGCGAGCGATAATTCCATAGTGTGTTGCAAAGCTGTGTCTTGCAACAGATTATGAAATAACCGTTTTGTTGAGAGAAACGATAAACTAGTTTAGAGGGTGAACGGTTAAAGGTGGTGCATCTTTCTTTCTTCTTCTCCTCCCGCAGAAAGAGTCAGGTAGCTATCTATTAACAACGGTGCATTTACTGACTGATATTCATTCGCTAATTATGAGGGGAATGAAGATGTATGCAAATTGTTAGTGATATCAGCTGTACAAAACCTTACAGGGATTTTAACTTCAAAATCATCTGTACATGGACAATTATATCAAAGATAGCGAAGTTGACGTACCATGCCTACCACCATTTCCGGTTGAATTAACGAATGGTGCGAAGGAGATGGCAGTGAAAGAAAATACTAAATTCAGAAATATTTTTACCTTTGTGAACAAACTTTTCGAGGTAAAAATTATTATCCAGTGGAAGCTACATCATAGTTTTGTTAATTTTATTCATCTCCTTAATTATTATGTTCTGCTAGCTGTAGTTAACGCGTTGCTCATTTCATCTCACCAGCGATTAATTTCATCAACTTTAACTACCCATTCTTGCTTGAGGAGGAAGTAAAACTCATTAGAAATACTTTCAGTAGTTTAGAAAGAAACTGAAGTTCTTTCCAGAGACCATATACTTTGTCTCTGTGCTTCTTTTCTCTTTGATATTTCATGTTTTAGGATCCAAATTGTCGGAAAGTGATTTTTAAGGGGATCGGCGAAGCTACGGGAAAATGTGTTTCTTGCGTTGAAGTGTATAAAAGGAATTATAAGGTCATTCGCAATTTATTTAATTTCCATTATTTTTCCAGTCGTCATTTTCGAGATAACTCACTCTCTTTGTTTTTTTTTTTTCCTTATTTCAACTTTACTTTCTGTGTTTATTGTTTTTTAATGTCAAAATCTGGTTTGAATTCCGTTTTTGAAACTTTTCCCATTCCCAACTTTCCTATTTTTTGAAAATGTAGCTTAAAGTATTAAATTTTGGATTTGTTTCCTTTTCTTTTAGGTATTACAATTTATTCTTATGAATGAGTGAATAGCCATGCTTACAGGATGGGATTTTGTACCAGTGGAACAAAATAGTCTTTACACGACGAACTGATTTTTGGACGCCTACTATTGAAGGCTTGAGCAAGTAAATGTTCCAGATTTATCTTTCATTTTTCAAATCATATCATTCATGTTTTTCCCTCTTCTAAACTGCCAAGAAATAGTGTGCCTGTTCTGGAGTTGAAATTGGATGCTTCATCTCTCACCTGTGTTACTGTCATATCGAGTTGTTATGATGGCTAAGAATTTTGCTGTTGATGTTCCAGGATACTTGTCCACGTAGATGTACCAACAATTTACATATTAATTTCGAGGGATCCTTTTCCGGTTGACTGCATCGATGGAAGGTTTCTTTTTTTTTTCTTAATGAATTTTCTAAATACTATAAGCAAAGGAAGTATGTTACTCGAACTAATGTGGATCAATCTATATTTTTAGCATCATTTTTTCAAAAGCTTTTTAATGAATTTCAAGCCATCGTAATCGCTTTTTCTCATTCTCAGCTGCCAAATTTCATCTGTCGAAACAGCAGGATTTACACTTCATAATGGATCGATCCTAAAGAAGTCAGAATCATTCCAAGAAAAACCAAAACTTCAACGAACAATGGAGCCGAACAAGTGGAATAGACTCCCGAAGAAGAACTATAAGACTCGAAAGCAACAATCGCTATCTTTTAAAGATAAATCATGAAAAAAAAAATTTTTTTCTGTTAATTATGTGTGCTGTTATATTTTAATAACTTTTTGTTATTGCCTCTTGCCTCAGAGCTTTCCCTTACAGTATTTTCTTTCTCATTTTAAGTGGAAATAAGTAGGAGCTCTCGGAACCAAAAAGATGTTATCAAGTTATTAAGATTAATTATCGAAAGAGCTTACTATGTTTAATTTGAGATATGTTATAATGAACGTTCACTTATATTTATTATTTGTGCTGAATATCGAGAAATTCAATATCCATTGGATAAAAAGATAAAAGCTTACTCGCTTGTTATGGAGTTCATCTTTTCTTTCTTGCTTGAAGTAGCAGTTTTTGAAGCCTAAAACACTGTATTGGGAAATTATTTAGTTTTAATTTGTAAATTAGTACCATCTACACTCCGATCGTACATATCACAAATTACAGAAGGTTTTTTTTTTTTTTTTTTTTTTTTTTTGTAGATCAGGAGAATCTGTATTAGTGAATTTGATAAACCACTTGAATTTGAATTGATCAGCATAATTCAAAGACGAGATGGTGGCGGAGGATCTGTTGAGTGCAGTGAGACAGTGATGAGCATGAAATTGTCACATCGCTTAATTACTTAATTAGATTTAAACAATGAAATGAAATGGAAATGATTGCGAAAACACTACCATTCGTAGCGATAATAGCCCGAAACTATGAACTGCTGAAATTAAAGATATTTCATTTACTAAGCAGTGTATTTTTGCACTGTTCGATGACAGCTGCTTCGGTAACAGCAAAGAGCGTTGCATTTCTTTCAAAAAATGTAAGGCATTTTCATCCTTTTCCTTTTCTTTCCCATTGAATAAATCTTTCTGTGTTGTGAAATCAATTCCGATGTGTTCAAAATACCGTTCGATAATTCTGCGCAGTTAAATTAGCTGGCAGTGAACAATAATATGTCTAAAATTGCACCTCAATCAAGGAAGGAAAACTAATGATCTTTTGCGATATTTTTAATAGATAAACGTGTTTGTTTAAATTAGCATTCCATTCGTTCGTACTCACTGAGAAGTTTGCTAAAATTTCAAATTTTTTTTGAAAATATTTTAAAGTTCCCTATTTCCTACAGTTGCAGTTGCTGTCTATCAGTGTGGATTCTATTAGTGTGTTTTTTTTTTTCTTTTTTTCATTTTTCTAATATTATTTTTGGTCGAAAAAACTGAATAAAATTGAACGCTAATCTTGCCTCCAAATTCGATTTTCGGTTAATAACTGTCAAAAATTGGAAATGATTTCTGTTGACGAATTTTGATTCATTCCTCAAATTAAACTAGAATTACTTGATTGTTGTTATCCATCAACCGGATGAATCAAATCACAGTGCGCTTGCTAATGTATATCATGCATCGGCTGCGATAATTCCTTTTGAACTGTTGAAAATTGGTTGAGGATGAGAGAGTTGACCTTTGACCTTTCGACAAATGCCTTGTCAACTTTCTACGACACTTTCCGGTGTTTAGAACTGCTGAACGCCCATTGTATGAGTTATCCTACCGGTTGTGGGATAACATTTGTTCGTTGAAAAACTCTGTTCCTTATTCATTTACCTTTTTTTTTTTTTTTTTTTTGTTTAATAAATTAATTATTCACCTGTTTGCATCCTATTCATTTTTATGATGAGAAAAATCGATGGAGGGATAAATGATTATGCTATCGGCGCGTCAAATCTTCATTACACGTTCCAATATTGTGTAGAAGTTTTTGTAACAGCGATAATAAAAAGGATTCCCCCCATCAATCAATTGTAAGTGAAAGTGAAGCCAAGGGGTGAATTTTCAACTGGATACATTCCTAGTTCTCTTTTATGGAAACAAATTTAAAATTTAGTTTTCCCCTTTTCATTCTCGTGTAATTCATTATCAGTGAGCTTTCTTCTCACTCCACTTCTATTTTAAAATTTTATTATTTACTGTTTTGGCTTTATTTTCTCGTTTTGTGATGAATAATTTCGTCCAAAAAATGTAATGCCGCCGTCATTTTCATATTCCGTTTCTTTCTTTTTTTTTTTTCTAATTATTACCACATCTGCCTTAAATTGGCGAGTTTATCATCCATCTGTTTGGATGATATCGTTTCTTTGATAAGGATACCACATAGATGATCTGTTTCTCTTGGCCTACTGTATTATCATAGTCCGAAAAGGGAAAATTAAGTTAGCTCAAGAAACGAAACGGCTACTTGTGGCCAAACTGATTGTTCAATTTTCTGTTTTTTTCTCGGCAATGAATATAGACTAGTAACGATGTCTTATTGCCGTTATTTTATTACTTGCAGTCATCTTTCCCTTCCCTTTCGTTGAGTTGAAAATATCATTTCTTAGCTTAGCCATTTGGGCAAATCTTTCCCGTTCACTTCCGTTTTCTTCTCCTAAACCTTTCTTTTTTGAGAAAATCTTAACAACTGTAACTAAACTAAATATATCGTTTATAAAATTCACTTTTCTATTAATTTCTGTCACTTCTTTCATTATCTTACCCAATTCTATCACAGCTACTTGTCTGCCTAGAAAAGACCAACTGCCATCAGTGACGACGAATTAAGGTATGATTCGCATCAGACCGGTTAGTGCCATAGGTTCACATGGTGCGATGGATGGATGATGGCACATGGCCAGTGTGCCGATAGGCTTCATTAACCGTCATTTGGGAACAGGCCTGAAAATCAACAGATTGTCCATAGCACTCGTCATACAAACTTTCAAGAGGAACAGATGTTTATCGCCCAAATTAGCTAATATCTAAGTGAGAAAGGAGTGCTGCTCTAATTACAACTCTTTTAGTGTGAATTCTGCTTCAAATCAGTCAGCATCCATCTAATGATTCATATTTCATTTCAAATTAATGCTTCGGTAGCACTCGATTGAATCTGAAAAATCTGAATATGTTGTGTTTCTGTGATTATAATAATCTTATCATCTCCTCGTAAAAACAACCTTTCTGATTATGGAATAGCAGTTCTTTTGTTTCTGATGGCTCCTTCAATTAGCAAAGATATCTTAATTACTTATCCCTCAATAAATAAAATTCCTTCAAATAAGAAACTATCAAAAAAAAAAAAAAAAAAAAACCTTTTGCTTCTTCACCGGCTTGATACCCAATGCTGACCATTCCAAGTTTTAACTTTAGAATTCAAAAGATAAAATAATACGATTTTGAAATTTGGTTCTCGAAAAAGACGGGTTCGGTAGGATCTCAGAAGTTATGCTAAACATTTGTGGTTGTTAATGATATCTTAAACTGTCATCCTCAACCGAAAAATTATAATATTAATCGTTTATCTCCTGCACTGGTTTAATGACGCAAAAATTGAATGAATAGGGCACATGTGAGATTTTAATAAGGAAGCTGATTAAAACTTATGTATTATCAAGGTGCAAATATAAGTCTTTTTTTTTTGAATTTTGAAAAGCATCATTTTTCTTTAAAATCAGTTTTTAGCCTTATCTAACATGAATTTTCCACTTCAGACAAATCTATTTTATATTTCTCTAAAACTGTTTCATTCCACATCACTTCGTCACTATAAATTAGTAAGTAGTGATAATCATATTTTCTTTAAAATAAAGAAAACCTTGAAAGTGCTGGTCTTCGAGAAGATGTCCCATAATTGATTTTACATTTTAGCTTGCAAATCTCCATTATGAGAAGTGAATGATGACTGGAACTAAAGCAATATTAAGAAGACCATCTACTGATACACGTTATGGCTTTGTCGTACGACATATCGCTTTTTATCAACCAGTGGTATCTTTTTATCAATCAGTATTTGTGTCTTTTTTTATTTTATCATTTAAATGCCAATATCATGAACTAATCAGCTGATCATAAACATTGCAATCTTTTTACTAAACTTTTATTATTATATCTAAAATTTCTATTTAAATCGGAATTGTCTAGAATAAAGTAGGACTAAGAATACAATTTTATACAGTGAATGATATGATAAAAAAAAAGAAATATTTTTGCCTTTGACTTATTTATTGCTTTACTAAACTGATTAACGTTTCTAGGAACTATCCTGCTTCTACGCGTTTTCATTATTAAAGGGATGGTTAAATATCAAATTTAATGATAACTGTTAACTTCTGAAGAGTTGTAAACGGGCCGTAGAAGACGTTTAGTGATTAAAAGAGATACACACATCTTTTTTGGATTTATTTCAACAATTTATAAGTTCCTTCTCCAATAACTTAAATTAATTACATCTCAAAAATGAAAAAATCCGGCGACTCATGAAACATTTCAGGATAATCCGACTCAAGCAACGGAATCTGAGCTGAAGCCATTGTACGCATTAATAATTCTAAATGTAGAAGTGGGAAGTGTCGCAGATGGAGCAGGTCTTCAAGCTGGTCATCGAATCGTCGAAATGAATGGACATCTTGTTAGGCATCTAACTTATGATGATGTCTGCAGAATTTCAGAAAGGTTACAGAATGATAATGTCTTTACAGGTCATGTTGCAGATAAAATTTCTTGACTTATGAGGAAGGATGAGTTGTGAAATGTTGGCTAATTCATTTCTCCTTGTCTCAGTTTCTGTCTGAAAGTGATTTCTGTCAGTGACATTTTATTTCACAAACAAAAAAAATTATCAATCATTCAATCATAGTAGCTTAAAATGTGAATATATCACGGGTCAAGGGTCAACAGGAGGAAAGGTTACCTCAATAACATGTCAGGTAGCATAGTATGACTCCTCTGTATGAGTCATAAATAGCATTTTCGTTATAAGCAATCAAATGAAAATTTTATTAAATTTCAAATTAATCGATTTGAAGACAATATAAGTGAACACAGAGGAAAGAAGATTAACAAGCGGTGAAAAATGGGTAAGTTGATAAGTGGTAGTTAATGTGTTTATTATCATATCTGAGAATTATCCCAATTGATAAATTGTTCATCTTGTGAGATAAATAAACACAACAGACAGCAAATAGTAAACAAAGATGAACAGAGAGAGAGAGGGAGAGAAATAATTTTATATTGAATGTTATCTGTCGCAAAGTGCTGTTGATTGAATTGGGTTTTATAATAGGAGGAAGTTTATTTGTGTATTTGAGCAACATTCACACCAAATACAAAACATATCGTCCTCTTACTGATTTGATAAGCTCCACTTTATTCCCGTCATAACATCCTTATCATTCCACTTTACCTCATTGATAAGCTTCTTATCACTCCATTTCATCGTCTTACTCTTTTCACCCATATTTAACTTCTTATCTTACACAGTTAATAACGTTTCATCATCTCCTTTTAAGATCACGATCATTCATTCCAGCCGCTGAGAATTATCAGGTTTTGATTCCGTTATTCATTATTTTTTACTTGTGATCTGTTCAGTTGTTCTGAGGGATAGTGATGTTGCGCTGTACTGCCAAAATTTCTATGCGTCAATAACTGAATGATATAAGTTTTGAGTTTTACGAACAATCATATTTTCTCGATTTAATACAGTTAAATTCAATAAAATTAGTTTGAAATTTAAATTTTGGCTTTCTTCTTTGTCGGTGACGCTAGTGACCGTGTGGAAGAGAATAGATGGCGAATATTAAATTTCAATTTTTAATTGGATTAAAGGATCTCTAATTGAAAGTCCACAGACTACCAACAAAGAGAAAGGTTTAACCTACTTTGTATCACTTTCAATCCGCCAATTCTTCTTATTTTTGCTCATTTTGAAGTATAACTTGATAACCTGCCGCTTTCACCTCTCGTTCCCTCTATTTCCACATATATTGTCAGTCACGAAGTGATGGAATTAATTCTTTCTGTGTTTAAAAAAAAAAAAAAAATCATTTATTGTTCAATAATTTCAAAAATCCTCGCTATAGCCTAGTGAAATTTCATGAGACAAATACCATCTTGACCTGTATAGATTCAATAATTTCCTAGTGAGCAGGTGTGGTAATAATCTGCAGCCACTTCCTCACCATTTTCATATCGAAAAATTATAAAACATTCAGTGTGCCTTTGACAAATCCGTTGGTGACAGCCATTACTAATGCATTAGCAAGTCTTCTATATTGATCAATTTGTGGAGCAAAAGAGCTTCAATTATAATATTAATGGTTTTTTTTTTTTTGCTAAAAAGGATCAAAATTTTATTTAGCGATAATGGAAAGTTCGTTGACTTCAATTACTTTTTTGTTCCTGTAATTCATTATTATCAATAGTTGACTTGTACAAAACTAGTCTTCCAATCTAGTGCCACTGAAACTATTACTAGTGTGGTACTTAGAAATGTGGTCAAGTGAAATTAATTAAGAATATATGTGTAAAGTATGACAGGATGAAACAAGGCATGGACAATATCACTTTCATAGTTATATAGTCTGCTTTCGATATGCTATATATATTCAGTAGCATTTATTTTACTGCTACTGTGTAGAGAGGGAAACAGATTCTCCCTTTTCAGCCTTCCTCCTCTCCATCAGATGCTACATAAGACAAAGAAAAGTTTGTTGTTTTCAATGAGACAGTTTTTCCAATCAGTCATGTTCAACTGTTGGTTAAACTGATAAGTGAACATTCTCTCTTTCAATTTCCTGCTTATCGCACTTTGCCCCTTTTAATTCAGAGCATAGTATCATTCTTATCTCGTCACCATTTCTAATTCTATATGTGTGGTAGTAATTTTATGGTGAATCGAGTCTATTTCATTTCAATCAATATTGATTTGATCAGAATTAGTTTAATTAGGAGCCTTGCTGATCAGTTGTGAATTTGGATCGATAGTTTCATGTTAATAAATTCCCCATGAAGATGCAAATAATTCCTCTGCAAGAACCCTCTAAAAAAGAAAAATAGCAAAGATAGTGCGACGTCTCAGAATCTGTAGAAGTTCTTTCTTCTAAAATTCATTTAGAGTTTAAGTGAAAGTATCCTCCGATGAATCTTTCTCAGATGTCAAAGAATTCATTTTTGACTATGCGGGGAATTCGAGACAAACCGAACCCCTCAGCATTAGCTGATATTAGATATCGAGTGTAAATGAACAAATGATTTGGAAGGAATTGTGAAAGCGCTTAATTTCTGCGAGTAAGAGTATAAAGTAGCGAAGAGGTGGTATTGCTTGCACTGATCCCAACCGGATGACTGAATCGAAGTGCTAAGAGAATGATGATAAGGGTAGGAATCGTGGTAACCGGATTCTTTAAGCGGATTACACACTAACTGCTTAAACTGCAGAAGCGATTGCAATCGTCCCGATGTCTTCCCTTTCAATAATTTCTCTCACGAACATTTCACCTTTCTTTGCTTTTCCTGATTCTGAATGTTTGAATCCATTTGCTCTTCAAATAAGTTATATGTTTTCAAAGACTTAATATCGGTTTCATCCATTGCTTTGCCAACAGATAATTCAGAATGACATTTTCTAATAGATTTATCTGTTGATCAAATTGCGTGTCCTCTTTCAATAGGAAGTGTCAAGATGCAAAGTGTATTTTTGAATTAAAAAAAAAAAAATTTTTTTTCAAAAATTTTCACAGTGAAGACATTCATGTGGGATTCAAATGACGGGGTACATAAAGGTCTTATTGTAATTCGTGCAGGAAATTCGGTATGAACTGAATTATTCATTAAGCAAATAAGCTCAAATACTTGAGTGGCTCGTTAAACATCCTGTTGCTTTATTAGTCTAACAAATGTATTCTAGTTTCTTATGGTTTTATTATCTCAGCTTTCCAATTTTTGCTTTATTCAGGGTAAATGTCTCCTGTCCAAGTATTACTGTTTTATTAGTCGTACTAGGCGCTACTGACTCGTGGAAATAAAATTACACGGAGGAAGTAAAGAATGAATGGCTAATTGGCTGTTCGTTTAGCACAACAATTGCTGTTTTCAAATATGGCAAAGATGACACTGGACACATTTCCGGAAATGAGCTCGTGTCTGCTTAATTAATTGTCTATACCATCTTCCTTTTCATAAGTATCAGCTGTTTCAACTTTTTAAACACTTTTACGAGATATGCAAACATGAAGCAGACAAGTGACTGTTCACGTAATTCACGTGAAAATACTTTCATTTTTGAAAGGTAAACTATCTATTGATAATATGTGCATTATAGAAATTCGAACGCTTGTGTTCTGTCTTTTCGCTGTGAAGTTATTAATGAAGCTTTATTTATCATTGTAGGGGACTGGAGCTAGAATTAATGGTTGTTACAAGGATTCACTCGAAGTCATCATCAACTGTCAAAAGCCTTTCCAAGAATCCACCTGTTGCTAGTATCATCGATGGTACTACAGTTACAGTTAAGGATGCAGATATTGGCGCTTCCGTCAATTACGTTGATTCTGCTCCCGTTTTTCAAGGTTTTCCATCATCAGCAGTTGTGGAAGGTCATTCGGCAGTAGCCCTGAAAAATCGTCAACATGTGACAGTGGCAGCATCATCAATGTCCCATTGTCCGGTGAGTGAACTGATTTGGAAAATAGTGTCATCCCTGGAATGATAGAGCTGTTCTGTTCTGATTAGTCTAATTGTCCCATTTTTCCTTCCAGCTGGCAAGAGTCTTTTTTCGATGATATCAATTGAGCATCCTTGATCCCTTCCATTTCCATGTCCTTTAATTCAGTTTTCCGAAGGTACTTTTGCGACATCCAATTTCTCTCTTCTGTGAGAACTTTGCTTATGGACAGACTAGCATCCAGAAACTTTCCATCTCCATTTTTCTTCTTCTTAGTTGCACGAGAAAGTATGTCTTTTACGAATGCTTTCATCTGTCATTTCAAATCTTAATTGCTTATCACAAAATTGCGCTTCATTATCGAATCTGTACGCAAAGTGGAAGCATAAAATATCGGGATTTCTTTTGACAACAAAACTGTAACAAACTCTTAATATAAGAAACTTTTTTTTTTTTTTTTTTTTTAAATATTTAGCTACTCTGTTACTAATATTTGTCCTTTCCTAATCCAAATACTGCTAAGTAGCCCAATAATACAGAAGCAAACTATATGAATTTTGAACATTTTAGAAATAATTAAAAGAAAATATTACTTTATGTCAGACACTTCCTATGTAATGTTGTTTCTAGTTGTATTAGATTGAAGCATAGTTACAAAACGGTATGAAACGATTCGGGAAGCGTAAATTGTTAGGTTGTTTTTTAGTTCGGTTATATTCGATGTCATTTATAGTATCAAGTTCGAGTACTTTTTAAGAGAATCTCTTTCATGGCAGTAATTCCTTCCATCATTGAAAGACACATTTGTTCGTTCGATATCAAAAATAAAATAATTTAATGTTTACACTTTTTCTCACTTCCTGTTCATTCACATTAACAGTGTATTTGTCTTTTCTTTTAATCTTTTAAAAATAAATGAAAATAAATTTTTTTTTTGATCTTCATCATCTGATTTCTAATACCAATTAGTAAGTTCAGATATCGAACTGAAAATGCTGCCTGTTAATTCGATAATGCCAAGGTATTCATTTTTTTTTTCCTCCCATAACTTCCTTAATTATCAAATCTTCAACCTTTTCAATTTTCAGTTTCAAATTTTTCAATATCTTAAGTTGTAACAATAATATTTTCACCTACTGAAGATCAGGAGGGTAGGATTTAATAGCTAATAGAAGGTTGTTTTATTCTTTTCGTAAGTTTTAGATGTAGCAGTTTGAATAGAATATTTATGAAATTTCTTGTTTAACCTATATTCCCTATAGACCAGCCAGATTTCTGATTACTTCTTCATCTTCCTTCTTATTCATTGAGCAGTCGAGAACCTGAAAGAGTTGATGAATTCCCACCTGTCATGCACAGTTTTATAAACCATTGTCGCGATAAAAAGGAGACATGGAACCATTGTTTCCAATCAATCCTTGAAATTTTTCTCCACTGATTTTGCAGGATACTAAATTTGCATAAATTAACAATGTTTCTCACTAATGCATACAAAAAATGAAATTTTTACAGAAAGCTACAAACAGCACATCTGAAATTTCTGATTTTGGCACAAATATTCTTCGTTCTTCTCCATCAGCTGCAGCTAAATCCATGACTTCACTCAATTCATTATCCTACAATTCATCGGTTTGCTTTTTTTTTTTTTTACAGAAAGTTCACATAATTGTTCATCTCTTTTGAGCATTAGTTTTAGCGAAATCCTGTTTACCGTGAAGTTGTTTGCATAAGACGTTTTAACCACTGTTTGACTTTCATCATTACTGCTAATAACCGTTTGGTACTTGTTAGTGTGTGAATCCAAATTTTATTATATTAATTATAAAAAATCCCAAGATTTATACGCTAGTAGCGATTATTTCAATAGATTGTATTCCTGAATTGAATCACATAAGTGACACATGTGGGAGAAATAAATGTACCTGAGTTATTCATTTTTTTTATTTATCATTTGCATCTTCGTTCTTCGGTATTAAAAAAAAAGAAATTAACTATATTGTTATACTGAAAATGCAAAAAGTGGCATAGAAAATTCGTATTTTCTTCTGGAAATTACTTATTTTTAATCAAAATTTCGCATCTGGAATGAAATAGAAAGAAAGTTTTCAGTTGCTGGGACGAAACGACCATTACTGTGGAGGTATTTTTTCCGAAAATAAATCACACAATCAGAATACTTCTGTTCACAATCACAGTTTGAGGTGAGTTAATTAATCTCTTTTTGGAAAAATGAATAACGTTGTTCTTTGTATTGAATTGATTCCATGAAAATAATTTTCTCCCCAGTTCAGTTATAATAATGGTCTGTAATTTTTTTTTTTTTTTTTTTTTTCACTAAAATAAGAGTAATCAGTCTTCTTATTATTTATTTACAATTTAATTAAAAAATTAGATATGTTTGTGCAAAAATTACAATATAATATATTTTTTTTTAGGCATTCAAAATCAGCAGCTTATCAGTTTGCCATCCTAAATAAACGATACAATGTGAAAGCGAAAATGATCGCAACACCAACAGTTATCAGTTGCGAACATATCGAACACTTTGTTACACCTATAACTCGTACTCATAGTGCTTTGCAAATTTCGCGACAGTCGTCATCAACATCCTCACTGGAAGAAGATGGCTTGAATGCTGAGGAATCTGAAGCGCTGATTGCAGAAACACATAATCAGTTGTCAAAATGGATTCCACAGGGAAAAATAAAAGTAAAAGTTAATGTGAATAAAAAAAAAAGCCGAAAGAATTTTGGTTATTCATTCAAATCATTTTCCTACGTAACATCTGAGGGTCCCCAAAATAAGTTTAAGTTGAAATTTATATTCCACAACAACAGTAACAAAACTTTTTCTCTGAAACATTGAAGAATTAAAATTTCAGCCAAATTTCAATGAAATGTCGTATAGTTTCACAACAGGTAGTAACAGTGATATCTCGGAGCAGCGAAATAGCAGTTACCATTTAGCATCAACCGAACAGACAGGTCACTTACTTCCACAGCATCATTTGAATCCATCCGTCAGTTCGTCCTTCTACAAAACGGAGGTATTTCAAAGTGATTAAGTTCATTCTAATGTTTGTCAACTCGTTTCGGTCAACTCGAGTTGTGAACTACCTCAGTTCAACATTCCTTTGGCATGCCATTCTCTGTGTCAATTTTTTAATACAGTTAAAACATTTGAGAATGATCATTGAAAAAAAAAAAAGTGGTATGAACTTTCACTAGTCTGAGTGGATGAGCTTAGGTTGAAAAAAAAAAAAAGAAAACTTTTTAAGTAATTTTTATAAACAACAAAATTATGTTTCTTATGTCCTGCCTCAGCGAATAATCTTTTCCAGTGGAGAAATAGTGGAAATTTAAAAATAAAGTTTCTGTTCTGCTATTCTAATTAATTATTTGGTTCGTTCCATGCAAATCCATTATTGATTTTTATATTTTAAAAATGTCCAAAAAAATGTTGAATTCTCAAGTGTAACTTTTATCTCTTTACCTCGTCTTTGTTCTTTAAAAACAGAAATACAATCTCGTTAATAAAATATGGCAAGATTGGTGGAATATCTTTTAATTAATTTGGCTATTAATTTTGTAAGGTGATTCGATCCAATTACTATCACGAACATAAAGTGCGAATAATATGAAATAGAGGAATTTAACGCATGCCAAAAAATGTGGCTAGCTGCATTCGATCTGACGGGATTATTAGAAAAATGAACATCAACATTTATGGCTTTGTGATTTATGGTTCACTTAATAAGTGTTTTTGAGATTTACTATGAAATTTTTTTTAAAGGATTTGAAATTGCCCTAAAATTCTCCAAAAATCTTCGTCAGTTTCAGAGAATCATGAGAAGTGACTACGGTAACGAGAAGTTGGAACATTGCTCTGATCAAGATAGAAGCTATGGTATGCAGGACATTTTGGAAAAAAATTATTTCATAAGTTTAAGCTGCATCTTAAGCTTGTTCTTACTTTTGCTGTTCTTTTTTCCTTGAAAGCTTGATGGATTGGAACTTGAAGATTTTGTATTCTCTTCAAACGAAGCTCTTTTCTTCAATATTCAGCAATTTCTCTTCTCCAGGGAAAAATTTCAAGCGACGTGTGACACGACAAGCTTCTTTCATGGCTGCTGTTTTAGGAAATAACTCTCGTCAAAATAGGGGTAAGGTCAAGACGAAATTCTTGCTAATATGTGCTAATTTTTATTTCAATCCATAAATTTTTCATCTTCTATAGCTCCATTTAATTACTAATTAATTCACTACTGACCATTGGCGGTTTCATCCAACTTGGAAAATGTTAAGTAGATGATTCTAACCCAAGCTGTATTTCATTTCACTGCTACTCTGTATCTCACAGTCCTCACTGTGATGAGTGAAATGAATGGTGATTTAGAAACATATCTTACGGTTATTCTATACGACAAAATTTTGAAATCAATAAGTTTTAAGTATTAGTTTTGAACTTTTTGGAATTTCTTTCCTATCTGTTAATTTTAGCAGTGGAAAATTTTGTATCAACAATATTTCATCTGCATATTAGTATTTCAGAGAAAGAATCTATTTCTATGTATGACTTATCATCCAACGATAATTCTTTAAAAAAATCTTCCATTCGACAATCGCTTGGTGATACTATTCATTTAACCCCGTATGATGTCAGTAGCGGAAAGTCAAGTAAATCGTCAACAACTGCGCAGGATTGCACACGTGTCCTGGATTACAGTGAGATCAAGAATTACTCGCAGATTTCAGGATATTCCACTGGCCATGTAAGTCATTCACTTCATAATGCTCAAATGGTCTTCCTTTTATTCAACATCGAAACTAGCCTTGAGTCTATTTATTGTTCTCAGTGATATGTCAAAATGTAACGTTAGAGAAGAAAATCAGTCACTATTGTTATTTTTGTCATCTTTTTTTTTTTGAAAACAATTTCAAACTTTTATTTACATTAAAGTATTTTCTGGATTTTTTGAGTAACCATCTGCAAGCAAGAGATGAAAGTTAAGTTTAACTGGGAAGGCTATTTTATCCATGTATAGCTTAATGAACTTCTTGCTTTTTTTTCCTTTAGAATACCATGGAAGTTGGAACTCATAAAAAAAATTGAATATATGACATGTTGGAACTTTGGCTGTGTTCTGTCTCGAATCCATATTTGTTATTTATTTTCAAAAAATTTTTTCTTTCAGTTTGTGTCGAGAAGCGATCTCCTGAACAACATTCGGAATGACGATTTTTTTGATCAGGAAGGAAGAAATCTCGAGAAATTGAATATTTCGAAGATTTCATCGTCTAATGATGAAACTATGTGGAGAAAGGATCAGATCAATGAAAATTCATCTTCACTACAACCGACAACTGTAACGAGTAGAACTCGGATAGACAGACCGTTCTCGAACGGAAACTCTCTTAAAATTTATCCTACTGATAAAACTGATGAAGAATCAGGATCCAGTAGTAATACAAGATTTATAGTGGACGTCCCAACTGGAAAGCGAAACAGTTCGAATTTGTTGCATGGTTCGTTTACTTTTTGTCCATTCTTTTTTGTCTTATTTTTCCCTCGACATTGTTTAAAATGAGAATGAGAGAGGGAAGTTGTAGTTGAAAAGATTATGTGATAAGATAGAATGCTTTCTTCACTTTCCTTTCTTACTATCATCAGTTCTTTTTTAGTTTCTTTGTTTTGCAGTTAACAGTTTTACATTTTCTTTTCAAATAATCAAATTTTTCTCTGTGAGGCCAAGCAAATTTAAAGGCAGTTACTTCGCTGAAGACATTTAGGACAGTATGCCAAATAATAAATTTATGACTTTAAAAAAAAAAAAAAAAAAAAAAGTGAATTTAAAGATATTTTCTCGACTTAACTAAGTTTTACTAGATCGAAGGAATATGATTCAAAAATCTTAGGAGGACTTTTCTCTGCTACCCATATTCTAGCTAGATATTTGTTGGGCAAAATAATGCTAAGTTAATTTTGCTCTGCCTGATGTGTTAGTGAAAATGAAACCTTGCAATTAAACTATTTTTCTGATAAGGTATTTTAATGTGTCAACAAACTATAAGATCCTTTCCTAATGAGGAATTTTTTCTTTTTTCCTAGTTTTAAATAAAAAAAAAAATTGCGGAAAAAAAAAATCAAAAGTACAAATCATCATAATGAATATAGAACTTGGAAAAAAATTCTTTTCCATTCGCAAAAAAAAAAAAAAAAAAAAAAAAAAAGGAAAAAGAAGGGTAATAACTTTCAAGGATAACGATTTCTTCATCGAATGGGATGATCGTGCGAAACTTTGTTTTTTTTTTTTAATGATTTTTACAGATTCTCTCTGAAGGCGTACGTTTAATTATACGTCTCACGTAATATGTTGTGTCAGTCTTCTCTTCCTCCTAGCGATACAATGTTCAAAGAAATGGCTACAGGTCATCAGAAGTGGATTGAAATGAAACAGTAATGATATCTAGGAAGCATGTATAAAAGAAAAAAATAACTTATATTAGTTGGAAATAATTTATCTGATTTGAAAGGTCAACATCTTGTCGATGGAAAATGACTTATTCTGGAAGCAAAATATTGCTAAGCACTATACCAACCTTTTTTTTTTCAACTTGTTTTTGTTAACTTACAGAAAAAAAAAGTACAATTTGTTCATCTGGGATTCAAGTAAAAAATAAGAAAAAAAAAAACACAAAAAATTAAAAATTAAAACTAAAGCAAAACAGGTATTTTCCACAATAATTTACTTATTCAGGAATTCAAATTATTAGTTGATGGAAAAAGCTGAGAATTGGAAAATTGCTTTCGTTAACTGTGTTTCGTCCATCTTTCCTGATCCGTTGTTATTTGAAAGAATAACTGCTTTGTATGGAATGAAAATGACATCTAATTTTCTTCATTCGGTAATAGACTGAATTCCAGAATGATGTGATCCCACTTACCATTAAAATTATCATCGTGCAATTCATAAGTCCGATGCAATTGTTAAATTTATTTCTATCTTTTCATCTTTCCCTTCATATTTTATTTTTTTGATTTTTTTTTTTTTTGTTGCAGAATTTCTCATTGAGAACTGTCATCTACCGCAGAATGTCTCTGCTTGAATGAAATTTTAGAGAGTTTCATTATTAAACTGATATTAAAATAATCACAGATATGATTACTTCTGGTCTCTTGATTTCTGGAATCTGTTATAGGTTAGCGTCTCGAAGTAAGCTGATGTAAGAATAGACAAGAGGATGAATCCTCAGTTTTAATTTTTTTTTTTTTTTTTTCTTAAGAAAGAAATATTCCCAATAATTTACTTGCAACAACATTCGAATAATTCCTTTGTAGCGACATNTTAAGAAAGAAATATTCCCAATAATTTACTTGCAACAACATTCGAATAATTCCTATGTATAGAATTTTTTTTTTTTTTTTTGGACACTATTAATTTCATAATTTTTTCCTTGTTCACATCCCATATCAAGACCTAAAATATACATATTCTATATTGATTCAGTTACTTGCATGACTTATACACTTATTGGATACTAAGCATTCTGCTTTTAATCTAAGTACAGGAAGACACTTTCCTAGAGCCTTCTTGTGGATATGCACTTATCGAGAATAGAAAGCAAGCTTAATAATATAGACTGTGTCAGTTTCTAATCAGTGATGGAATTTGCTTATCGTTCCTTCTCGGGTTTGCCGTATTTTCGGAGATTCAGATCTTTGAACACTGATCTATAAAACATCAATGAATTGCAACAACTGGCAAATTTCAGTTCATTTATTAATGGATGACAAATTTTCTTCAACAATATTAAATTAATTTTGCAGAATGCGATCTGTCATTACAAGCATTTTGAGTTTATTGATTTGATGAAGGTCATTGGCCCAAATTCCATCAAATTTTGTTTAGAAGTGATATTGTTATTGGCGTATAATTTGAAGTTCAGAGTCAGCGTTCGATAACTTTACCTGTTTCTCTAGTGATTTGCATTGTTCTCATTAAAACAATAAGCCGAACAAGATCTTAACAAGATCCATATCAGATACTGTTTCCTGAAAGGCCCTTATCTTGTCATTATAATCACACAATCCATCACTACACCTCTCACATTTTCCATTGCTATTTTAATTGTGCTCTAGATAGTTATTTCGAGCTGATGAACAGCACAGCTTTGAAATTATTTTGTAATTGTCACTGTTATCACAGTAAAAAAAAAAAAAAAAAAAAAAAGAAAAAGAAAAAATATTGGTGGAGTGATCAGGTGCGAAGGTTCAACAAACATTTTGCATCATCGGTTCAACTTCAATTTCGCTGTACTAATTATCATTAAATCGTCATTTTTATGACCACTGTTTTCAATTATGTATTGCTTATTTATCAATTTTAATTTCCCTTTCTACTATTTCTCCCGCTAGCAATATCGGTTCCAACGCATTCTTTATTTTCCCTTATTTCAGTCAATGAAAACTTGCTGCCTAATATAAAAACTAAAAAAATGGATTATATCGTGAAGAAACGTCTTACACGAGCAACTTCTGTGGAGACATCCTCGAAACATGGTGAGTATATTGGATAAAATTTTACTATCTGTAAACTCGAAAAGGTATTGTTCGTTCTAGAAGCTAATAGAATGTAGGGATTTTTGTAATAACCTATTTGCTAATTAGTGTTCCTTGAAGAGAATTCAAATCGTAAAATTGAATAGCATCATCTTAATTGACGAAGATGAAATTCTGGACATATATGTTGCGGACAGGAAACGTTAGTGTGTGGTAGGGTGGATTAGGATGTCTTGAAAATTTGAGAATTTCCATTCCCAAAAGGAATTTGGAAACTTCCGAACCTTACAATTTATCAAAATTGACTCATTCGCATCGATTTTTCGACAATTTTAGTTGCTGGAAACTACTTTGTCCCATCGATGTCTTATAGCATAAACTAATCACTGCAACATCGATTTCCTCTTCATGTTTTTAATTTCCTTTTTATTCATTGATATTTTTATTACATACAGGTTAAAATGAAAATAGTTCAGAAATAGGCCTTGTGAATAAAAGTAAAAAAGGGAGTGGAAGAGACTGTTCTAGTCTCAATTTCCACTTTTTTTTTTATCTGTTTGTTCTCTTTTTCTCAATATAAATTTCAATTTTTTGACTAAAATTTTATCTGTCACGACAGTAAATGCTCTCCTCGTACAACTAGTGGTGCGTGTAGTAGATTTTACTGAAATTACACTTCTCGGCATGATTATGGCATCTTCTTAGAGGCCTGAAGTTTGGCATAGTAAACCTTTTATATTATCATTCTTTATATATTTAAGTAAACACGATTATTGCTTCTGGAGGAGATTTTTAATTACACTGCAGTTTCATTTTAATTTAAGCTTTCAAATATGAAAGATTTAAAATTCAGGAAATGTCGCGTAGATTTGATTCTTCTCATTACTGGTTAAGGCTTATCATTGCAACTAAATTCGGTGTCATTAACTCACTTCCATGATAAAATAATGATAATGTGATTGCTTTACTCATCATGTTAACAATTTGGCTTACCTCTAACGTAAACGTATAGTCTACTGAAATATTTGATGAAAATTTCTTGATTTTTTTGATAAGTTTTGATATATTTTAAAGTGACAATTGATAAGAAAATTCTTCAGTATCAGCAGGACTTTGTGTTTGTCAAATTTCTTTCTTTACTTATAAATACTTTTGACATTATCTTCGCTTTTGAGCATATTGAATGATGTTTATTTATTTGCATTTTTGTCGCTATTATTGTAACCTGATCATATTCCTGATTGATTATTTATTGATCAAGTACTCGTTTACGTATAACCCTACCTAATCATGTTACATTCGTAGCAAATTTAATTGTTGTTTATGAGAAACTGCAATGAATCGTCTGCAAATTAAATCGCTTTAAATCATATGCAGATTTGTGAGCAGTTATAATTACATTTATTTCTCCTATTCATAGCACATTTAGTGAAACAGTAACTTTAAAGAATTAGAAAGAAAAAAATGAGAAAAAAAAAACAGACAGTTTTCAGCTCTTTTTTTTTTTTTTTTTAAAAATTGATTAGCTTTTTTCTGGATGAGTACAAGTCAATCTAAAAACTGCTAAATTCTCTCATGAACGTGTATGGACAACTAATCGTTAGGACAATTACAAATGCCTTTTTTTTTTAATTTTNTTTTTTTTTTTTTTTTTAAAAATTGATTAGCTTTTTTCTGGATGAGTACAAGTCAATCTAAAAACTGCTAAATTCTCTCATGAACGTGTATGGACAACTAATCGTTAGGACAATTACAAATGCCTTTTTTTTTTAATTTTGCATTATTTTGCTTTCTGAATTGAAAATTAATAAGTTATTCTTTCGAATGTATTTCTCTTGCCGTCGAAGATTCGAGTTTTTGGTTTAATTGCAGAATTGTTAATGAAGAAAGTATACTGAAGTTTTTGCAATACTTTGAAATGATTTGTATTTTATTTGATTTCCATACAAACATTCCGGTCTGAGGTAGAAACCGGTCTGAGGTTCTAAACGGTTCAACAAAAAGGAAAGCAGTTAAATTGAAGTGAAGTGAGTTATGGCCAATTGTCTCCTTCATTCATGCCAACACACTTTTAAATCTTCCAAATATTTGAATTATTCTTATTAGTTCCTTTCCCTATAAGCATTCCCATCTCATTTCATCTCTGCTTTACAGTGTTGCTACATTCAGTATGTTACAGTTAGTGACTCAGTTAATTATAGCAGTATCAAATTTGAAATTTCTTTCGTAATTTGATAATATTGAAATGATTTTTCATTCGCACATGATATATGAAATGAATACAGCTCTGAATTATGAAGAAAATCGAATGAATCAATAAGAATTATAAATCGATTGTGGTATGAAATAGGAATGAAAAAGAAAGAGACAGCTATGGAAAAGTTCTTCTCGGATGGATTATTTTTGCGAAGTAAAATTAGCCAGAAAATAGCTCTTTGAGATAATAAATTTACTGTTTAGCAATGAAAGAATAGAATGGATTGGTGGAGAGCGCAGCATATTTTAGCTCTTCAATATCTGATAACGATGATGATAAGTGCATTCTGTGTTGTTCGCCAAGTTTCTGCTGCCGATAATTTCCTTTGGATGTTGAAATTTGAGTAGTCTACCAGCTGCAATAGATTATTGGTTCGTGCCGTTATTCCAACTACTTTTTGAAAGTTCCCAAATTTTGGCTAAGTTTACCTTTTCATGGAGAAAGGTTATAATTCGCCACTTTTTAGTCCTCCTTTTGATCAGACATGTCCAAAGCTTTGGATGAAATAATTGGCAATTCTTTTTTCGAAATGAATAATGTTTATAAGCTTTTTTTCTTCACTTCTTTCTCTAATTATCTTTACTTTTTCCCAAAATCCATTTGCTTGTAAAATAAGTTATCAGTGCAGTTTTTCCAATTACTAACCCTCTGTTACATACGGTTGATATGATGACGCAGTTTTTGATGCGTGAAACTTTTTAGTGAAACAGAATTATCAGAAGTAGATTTGATCTGGGATTTCCAGATGGGATTCCTTCTAGATAATTCTTAATAGTGCCACCACTTGTCACTGGAATATCGGATTCCTCATCTTGAGTTATACCTTTTTTATCCGCTTTGAACTGACTTTATTTATTCATTTGATCCCTTTTTTGTCTTCTACATTTCATAATACTAAACATGTGAAGAAGAATACTGTTGAATCAGCATTAGAGGAGAGATAAAAAGGATTTGAAATGATGATAATATTAATTTTAAGGCAATGCTGATAACAGTTTGATTTGATAATAATAATATAAGTGAGTGATAAAGTGAGGAAGGATTGTAATTATAGTGCTGACGATGGCAAAAGGTATTTACACTAGGGAATAATTGTGTTGTTCGCTCTAGAGTAGATTACCTGTGAGGTGAGTGGTGGTTGCAAGCTCCTACTGGTCATTTAGCTGACTAATATTTGTAGGTCTAGCAGTAGCACCACTGCCATCTAGTCATCAAGCTTCAAAGGCTTTCTATTCATTAATTGTATGTCTGTTAGTAGTAGTCTGTTTATCCAGTCTCGAGGTCCACAAATTGATTATTCACTTTCAGCTGACCTAACACTACAGATTTCCTTTGTCGAGCAGTTCTTTTTTCTCAAGAAAATGTCCATATAGTGAAGTAATAATGTTCCGAAGTGAATCTTTTCTAAGGAATGAAGTCTTTCAAAAAAAAAACTTTGGTTTCATAGAAAGAGAAACAATCAATGATTAGCTATTTCTTGTAATACACTGATTAGAGTAGATTGATAAGCTTACGGAATTTGAATGATGAACTGCACTAACAAGTAATAAATGAAAGGATAAGTTATCAATCATTCCTTGAAGTCAACTCTTAGTTACTACAAAGGATTCTGTCATATTAGCTATCTGTTACGATAATCCAAGGTCACATTCCTTTCATTTGAACTATCTATTTATCAGATTTTCCACAGTTAATTTTGCCTATTTCAGATCATCTATCAGTACGATCGAAATATGCTTATCATCGAAATATTTTTAGAATTTTTTTTCTGTTCTAAAGCTTACGTTTTTTAAAGATTTAATTTCATTTCGCGATTATTTATTCATGCAATAGCTTCTGTATAAAAGTTTAAGAATAGATCTGGTCTGTCCCCATTCTGCTCATGAATTTATCAAAAAGATGCAGATCACCAAGGTCACTCAAATCTTAGCAGTTGTCTCTTACTAGTACTGGAAGTGATCCTATAGCACCTCACTTTCTTCCTTCCAGATGCCACTGTCTATCCGTAATTTTTGCACAAGTTCTCTTTTCTTCAACCATTTTATCTTGGTGATTCTTCCACAGAAACGTATGCTATAACGTCATGTTTCAGCGGAAGAAACGTGTTACTTTGTGAAACTGATGACCAGATAACTTTGATAATAATTAAGAGTCTTATTGCAAGGGAACTGATGAGGTAGTGGGGAGTGTTGCATTCATTTTCACTGAATTTCCTTTCTTTCCTCTCTCTCTTTGATTAATGTCAGTGTCATCGCATGCATGACTTGAATAATTAAAGATATTTTAACGTTAATCATATTTGCTCTAAACAGAATTTCGAGAACTTTTCCCTGAAACCATTCATTTTTCAATAAGCTAACTGTCACATTATTCAGGCCAGATCATCTCTAACTTATTATCATAGTCCGTTGTTAGTTCTGATGTAATGACTTTTGCCATTAGCTTATATATCCTCAACACAAATATCATAAGTGCTTTTTTTGTCCCAATGTTCGCAGTCCTTCCTGTCTGGCTTCTTTCGAAAAATTGCTGTCAGTACATGAAAAGTTTGATGTTTGTGGCCAAGTATCATGGACCCATTCATTTTACGGTTGCATTAAGTGATGTGATGTCCTGAAAACCGGACGACACTTAATAATGCTATTGCTTAGATCAAATTGCAGAAAATTTCTCCTTGCCATTTTTCTCGAAATTGGATACGTTTTACTGAAAAATTCATTGATAATATTTTCAGAGTATCTGTTACAAATTATTGAATTGAACTGTGTGCGGTTTATTTTAAAATTAATTTTTCCATTTTGGTCTAATTTTTTTTTTTGAATTTAAAAAAATTCGCAACCAGCACAAAGGGTTCCTTCCATTTTCTTTCGATCTTAGGGTGAGTTATTTCATTTAAGCACAAAGGTGAAGTAGACGAAGTGGAAAGGTGAGAAAAGGGAATAGCGGAATAAGGTCGGAGAGGACGAAGTTGATCAGTCTCGGGATGCAAGTAGAGGCGGGGGAGAAACTGATCAGTCTCGCGGATAATGACACGATTCCTGCGCTTGCTTTATGTTTGCTTGTCCTTCCTTCACTTCCACTTGGAGTGCTGCTTTCTACACTCAACAACTCCTTCGTCATCACTTCAGCTCTTGGTGCTGATACTGAAACTGTTATCAGAAGAAGCAACTCGAGAAGCATTATTGATAANAGAGGACGAAGTTGATCAGTCTCGGGATGCAAGTAGAGGCGGGGGAGAAACTGATCAGTCTCGCGGATAATGACACGATTCCTGCGCTTGCTTTATGTTTGCTTGTCCTTCCTTCACTTCCACTTGGAGTGCTGCTTTCTACACTCAACAACTCCTTCGTCATCACTTCAGCTCTTGGTACTGATACTGAAACTGTTATCAGAAGAAGCAACTCGAGAAGCATTATTGATAATGTTTGTTAATTATTGAATTAATTATCCTAACTGTACTATTCCAGTGAGCCTCTTCATCGTGCATTTCCAGGTACAGTCTAACAAATGCATTCTCACATTCTGTGAAGAGAGTCAAGTGAAGTTTCAAATTCTTGTATACAAAGGAAGAAAGAAAAATTTTACCTCTTTGGTTTTTCTTAATGCAGACTTATTTGCCCTCGTTCCTCATATCACCTGATACACTTTGAGGAAATGAAACCCTCATATTTCAGTGCAAAAGTATATTCTGCACAGGTGAAATTCAAAAAGCAAAAATTTTATATTTCACAACATTTGTCAACATCTTTTTTCTGCAAGCTTTTAAATTTTTAACAAAATAAGTTTTCTCGTCATACGATCGAGCATAGCTATTTTTTCACTGAACTTCACTGTGTTAGTTTCACACCACGGTATTATCTCTTGACACTTATAAATCATTCCTTTAACCTTTTTATCAAATGAATTTAATCTTTCATCAGCTGACAGATTTCAATTTTTTTTTTTTTTTTTTTTCCGACTATCAGCTTCGATTGTATGTGTCGCAGAGCTTCTTCAGCTTATAAATCTTCGCTTAAAATTCATTTTTCTCCTATAGGCTGAAGTTGACCAAGCGTGATTTTTCAATGTCTATAGTTAATGATCGTTTTTTTGAGCATGCAAAACGAAGGAGAGAAACGAAAATAGAAGAGAAATGGATGACTTTATCTGTTCAATATAACTCCTTGTATACGATCCGACTTCTGACTTGGGTTTGTGGTCTAAGCATTGAAAGCAAATCTCAACAGAAGTTGTCACACCTGTTGTCATTTGTTCTTTCTTCACGATTATTATTCTGAAATTAACTCATCAGTTAGCAGCGTCGAAAACAAACTTTTTGTTCGCTTCTACAATGGAAGTGAAGTATCCGATCAGTGATTCAGTTCACGTGCTATGGAGAGATATATTTCTAATATTTTTATTCCACTTTCTAATAGCTACTAAATTTTACTTGCATAGACTAGACTTTCTCATTCCTTCTTCTGTGGCTTCTAACACTTATTTAACTTCAATTTCATAATAAAATTCCATTCAGATCATACAGCAAAAATTCATTGTGATTATCAACGTTGTTGCTTGTCATTACAGCGGTTATCTTGCCTACTACACTGATTAACATAATCGATCAAACAAATCCTAATTATTCATATGCTAAATAATTATGATAATTATACTGCTAGAAATATTGATGTCATTTGCCATAATGAAAAACAAAATATTATTGAAAGGTTATGCTTTTATTAGGGGTCATTTTGTGGAATACAGTCTTGGATGAGAAGTATTCTCTCTCTCTCTCTCTCTCTCTTCGTTATTCATTCTTATGTTTATAACAGCTGCATTAATTTATGACTCACAGTGAAGCATTTTCCAACAGATTTATCGAAACATTGCATTTTTTTTTTTTCCATCAGAAAATGTCGATTTTATGAAGTATTTTGGTTGAATAAATTGTTTTAGAAACATACCGACTTTAGTATTGCATTTTTCCACTGCTACTGCTAATACTACTTACTAATGCTGCTGCAAGTGGTAGCCAATTTTACACTGATTTATGATTGTGTGAATTTCAGTTCTCTCTAAATTTTATGAAGTTTTGTGGAACAAAGAATCTTCTTACATACTGCGAAGTGGTGATAGAGTTGAGGCGCTTCATATCTCCTCTCTCTGCATAGCTTTTTCGCAATAGTGGTCCAAGATGCTAGAACAAGGCTGCTATACTGCTCCTTCCTGTTTGCTGGGAAACTTTTCGTTCTTCTTTAAACGTTTTTACTTCTTTTTTTTTTTTAAATAACTTTTGAAGCTTAGAATGAACAGATTGAAGTTTCTGTTTTCAAGGAAGTGAAGTAAGAAGTTTTGCTAATTTAAACTTAAGTTTACTTCTTTTTTAGTTATTTATTTGCACTATACTTATTTAAACAATCCCACATGCAGGACATTGTTTGCCTACTGCACTAAACCATACTTCTTCTTATATTTATAAACCAATTTAAGTATCAAAACTGTTATGATTATCAAATTATATTTTGCAACTTTGACATTAGGACAAGATAAGTATTTAATTATTGCCTAGCTCATGTTACGAAACAAAAAAAAAGAAAAGAGCATTATTTATTATTTTTATTAGGAAAATTTACTTCAATCGGTTTTAAAACATCGTTTTTCAATGAAATCTGTCGCTTACTGATTGTATTTATTAGAAAAAAAAAAAAAAAAAAAACATTTTTTTACTGTATTCCAATGAAGACTTCTTTGTTCTGTAAGGTTTTTTTTTTTTTTCTTTTGGAAATTAGACTTACACTTAGGATAGCGGGAGAAATGCTTCCCAAATTTGGTATCAGTTGGCTTAACTGAAAGCACTCCATCTATAGCCACAACAAAGATTATTTACATTCAAGCCAGTGGAAGTTCAATAAATTTGCTCCTTCATTTTAAAGTTGAAATCCTAGAAGGATTAATTTGATAGATTACTCATTTTGATTTCGGCAAACAATTTCAATTGTTCCAATGCGAATAAGAAAATGTGAGATGGAGATATTGTTAGGAGAAAAGCTGGGATGAGTGGCAACAATGGTAGTGGTAGATGTTAAAAGGAAGATTTCAAAGGGACTGGTTGCTTTCCTGTTCCGAACCGTTATTCAGGTTAATACTCTGTCATTTGGATTTTGCCTTTCAGGACTATCGTTTCTCTTCAACGACATCCATGATAGTTTCAATGGATCTCGATCTCAACTTCGACGGAGGCCGAAATCATATATAATGGCTACAAGTTCCAGTTCACCGTTATCGGCTAGTGATGATTCAGTTGTTAGCCGAAATGTATCTTCCGATGTGAAGTAGGTTTTGCTTTTCAAATTTGAAAATGGAGAGAAGGAAGAGAGTTATTCACTACTGCATAAGATGTTCCCTCTTTGCATTTCCTATCTTTTAATAATTTTTACCAAATTCAAAAATTAGGATAAAGAGAATTATTCTCTAATGATAGAAACCAACTTTCTTTATTATCTGTCTTTGAAGCATAACTCTATTTAATATCAGATCAGCTTTTCGAAATAAGTCTATTGATTTTATCGTTTCTCATCTGACAGTCTTTTAATTATAATTTGTAAATGAATAAGACAAGAAATTTTGTGCAGTGCTTGAGCTTTCTAAAAAGAGCCAGGACTCAGTGTTCTAAAAACTGAGATCAACAGAGAACAAAAAATCAGGAAATCATTCACAGTTTAAATTCATGTTTCTATTGTGATTTCTATGTATCTGAATTAGGTGTTTGTTTTGATATTTTCTAGCTGCCATTGTCTTCTCTTCTATATTTGACCGTTTTCGTAAGTAAATCATTTAATTAAGAGTAGAAGTGAAATATGAAATCACTGATAATGTTGTTCAGGACATTATAGAGTTCTTTTCCATTTGTTCTTTCAAGAACTAGACTCCGAATTGATTAATGAAGTCGGAGATCGATATCAGTTAAATTTCATTTTTCAAACAATTAATACTACTCCCTCCAACTAACGCTACTCATAATTATTTGTTCTTTCTGCATATGATAGCCTAGAACCTAGAACAATAAGACTGCTCTGGATTTAGATAAGATTGCAAGTCAAAAAGTCAGTGTATCTTGCTTGATTTTCGCAACCTTTCTAGAACACATTCCTCTGAGTATGAGGAAGGTAATTAATTGGTATTAAATTTTTTGTTACACCTCCACAGCCAGCTACATCAGCCCTGTATAGTTTGGCATGTGTGGCATGTCTTTTAATTCTTTCATTTCGCGAAGAAATATTTTGAAAGAAAGGAAAACAAAGAAGAATTGTTTGGTGCCAACGTATTGTCAAATATTTCGGAGGAAATCTCATGCGTCATTTGTCGCTTTGCGCCGTTACAACCACTTTTTAATACAATGCCACGAGGAGGGAAATTCATTTAAAAAAAAAAAAAACCCTCAATATTTTATCTTACAATATACATCATCGGAAAATTTTCATCTATACATTGATCAGGGAAGCTTAATAAACCGAAAATTCACTATTAGCTAACAAAGAAAAATCCTTAGAATTAATTATCAGAAGGTCAAAAGAAAATACAATCAAACTACATGATTGAAATGAAGCAGATATTTCCACCAGGAAGTAATTAATCCAGTAAGCCGAAAGTCTTTCCGATCGTCTTGACGTACAAGTGAGATCTACGTTCACGTCAAAGCAATTCGAAACGAGTTGCTTCCAACTTGTACTTCCTTTCAAGAATAAACACACCTTTTGTTGTCGCAAGCATTGAAACTTCTCCCACAATACACCTTTCATTTCTTTTGTAATTTTATATCGATCGTTCACGTGATTCAGACGAGCACAATGTGATGGCTTGCAAATGCTTTAGCTATTAATTTATGTTTACAGTTGTTTTAATATTGAACTTATTTAAATTCGAAATATTTAAATTGAAAAGTGTAATCTTCCTTAAATTTATTCATTTTCACAGTAATCAACTTTGGCATTTGACTCAAAATGCAGTTTTTCATATGCCTTGACAATGAATGACTTGGCTCATTTATTCCTTTTTTCTTTTAAATTAATTTACTATTCAGTCTTGACAATCCACTGCGTTAATCCAGCGCAAAGATTGTCAATTTTTGAGGGATGCGATTTAAATTCAGTACCAGTCACATTTTAGTCTCTCGGATTGTCTATGCTGTTTCCGTTCCTTGATAACATTCATCCCATATTGCTTCTTTAAAATATCAAACTTCTTCCACATACAGAATGAGAGACATCTCAAGCACTTTATTCCATCATAAAGTTAGGCAATAATTCTAGGCTAAGAATAAAAGTGGCCTCAAACTGCTGGCAGATATATTTAGCCTCGTTCTTCTTGTAACAAGTAAATTTATCATTTTTTGTCGAACTTATCACACCTCACTTATTGACAGCTTTTTCCATTTTATTTGTTAACTGTCTCTGTTCTATTCATGCTTATAACGGCATGTTTCCGAGATATTTCAAGCATTCCCAAGTGGTTACTCATTATTAGAAGGATAATAGTCAGATTCAAGAGTATGATGAGCGGTGAATTGTGATTGTTGTCAACATCGGTCAGATTTGCTCAGCTGGATCGCTGCTTGGCTTGCTCTAGGCGTGATTTCCTGCTTGGATTGAAAAGACAAAATAGGATAATTATTCTCGAGGATGGCTGAATCCCTTCCGTGGGTGGCTTATATCAGTTTCATGCTTCATTCGTTTTTAAATTTTATTTGGTAAATGCTTTTCGTTCTCAAGGAGACTAATAAATCAGCAATAGCACGGGCATTATATTTTGTTCTGTTTCACTTTCTGAGCTTCAATTTCCGTTATCAGTGTTTTTTAGGTGGAACAAACCCATTTCAAAACCACAATAGCCCAATAAGAAGATGGATTGAATATCACCCCGGCTGGTAAACCTCCCCTGATGTATTCACTTATGCTGGGATCTTCCAGCAAAATATAAAGATTAGATTCACTCGGAAACTTGCGCCAATGCTTCAGAGGAAGTTTTTTGGATAAGGTTGAATTAGATGTGGATATCAAAATATGGGATAAACAATATGAAGCTCAAAATATCGAACTTCGAAACTGAAAATTTCATGAAAATTCATTCATTGAATGGTTTAATAAAACGCCACTATTCCAAAAAAATGGATTCGAAAATATCATTACGTCTTTCCTCGTAGGTTCTTCCCTCTGTAGAAAAATATTTCACTCATTTGCAGATTCCTGTCCTAACGAAAAAGTAATTAAAAAT
>RCAB01000420.1:0-55763 GCA_003640385.1 Setaria digitata | reverse complement strand
TAGTTTACTTCTTAATTGATAAGATGCGTTGTACTGACAGTGGTTTCAAGTTTATGCTCCTGATGTGTAAATTGTCTCAGAATAATACTTTCATGGCTGAAATCAATAATATTTTAATTTCCGTCTTGCTGTGTCTCTGGCTCTTTGAGAACAAAAATAAGTCATCAAAGTGACAATTAAAGTAAATAGTTTCAAAATTTCTGCTTATAAAGAAACAACAGGTCATGATTAATTAATACTTTCTCTAACTATAATAATGAAGGGAAAAGAGATTTAGTCATCAAAATTACATGAGAAAATGGAAAATATCTTACTTAAAAAGAACTAGTTTCAAAGGATTTTTAGTGCGAGGAAAGGCACTGGCGGAACGGCAAAGATGGCATTCTTTAAAATTAGGAAAATGATAACAGTGATACTGTGATAAATGATGATAACAGTAATAGATGAAAGTGACGAAAGCTATTTTGTTATCAGTCATTATGTTTCACTTCGGTTCAAGAGTTAGCTAATGCTAAGTATTTCAGATCTATAGTCTGAAATATCCTTTAGGCAATAAAGGAAGTAACTTTTCTGACCATTCCCATTCCACTAATTATCTTTTTATATCGTTCATTTGTTTTGCCTCTAATTATTTTTTCTTCATTCTTAACAATGACAGGCTTAGTTACTTCCCTTGATTACCTGCTGAAGGCAATATTTTACTCAACAAGACGAAGTTTTGAAAAGTTATTAATAATAATGAGAATTTTTGTTTGGTAATAATAATAATTAATAATAATAATAATAGTAACAATAATAATTTTAAAAATAAAAATAATAATAAAAATAAAAATAATAATAAAAATAAAAATAATAATAAAAATAATAATAATAAAAATAAAAATAACGATAAAAATAAAAATAATAATAAAAACAATAATAGTAATAAAAATAAAAATAATAATAAAAATAAAAATAATAATAAAAATAAAAATAATAATAAAAATAATAATAAAAATAAAAATAATAATAAAAATAAAAGTAATAATAAAAATAATAATAATAATGAAAATAAAAATAATAACAAAAATAATAATAAAAATAATAACAATAATAAAAATAATAATTATAATGAAATAAAAGTAATAACAAAACAAAAATAATAATAATGATAAAAATAGTAATAATAATAATAAAAATAGTAATAATAATAAAAACAATAATTATTAATAATAATAAATAATAAAAATAATATAATAAAATAAAAATAATAGCAATAATAATAATAAATGATAACAAGGGATAACGACAAGTTGATGATAATGGCAATAATCCAGTGATTAAGCTTTTCGAGAAAGAGAATAGAGAAGAATCAGTCTAATGATCAAGTGAGATGCACTAATTGAGTTGGAAAAGGAAAGGTTGCAGCACAAGGACGACTTTCTGCCGTGTCTTTACAAGTCAGATCATCGGGGAAAGTCTCGAGTTCTCGACTGGATGGAACTGAAAGACTGAGTGGAGAATCAGCTGTTCCTTTTAGCAGCTAACTTTTCCTGCCTGTGCTTTATGTTGTTGCATCGACTTCGGCGTACTCAGTAATAACTTCAGTGGTACTTCTTGATAAATTTTGGACAAATGTGTAGGTTCTGCTTAAAATGCCTATCTCAAAACAGAGCTTTTGGGTACTCATAAATTATATGGCAGTTGAAAATCCGTTTGCTTCTGACACAAAATCGAAAATCGATGATGCTTGCGTTAATTTTTTGTCAAGAATAATGAGCATTTAATTTGACTTTCCTCAGGTTAATCACTGCGGCATGAAATGGAAATGTTAAGGTGTAATATTGGTGTTGCAATTACGTAACATTGTTATGAAAAAGTATGTAGTGGTCTTCAGGGCATTGCGGATAGTCCAGAATAAAAGAGATACGAAATCTTATAACTTTTGTTGTTGTATGATTGACTGAATTAATTTTAATCTGCTCGAACACTGTTACAGTCTTAATATTAATGTAGAAGCAGCAGAATGAAGATAAAGATGAAGGCTAAAAGTACTGAATTTCAGAAATGATAAATGGAGACGTATAATGTCAAAGTTTGGTAGAAAAAAGAGGGAAGATGCAAATTGTCAGCTGGAAGACTTCTATGCAATTATTACCTCAGAAGTCGTGTATCATGGTTTTTCTATAATCATGAAATCAGACCGTTCATTTTTTCGGCCTCAGTTCTAACTTTTTCTACTCATAAGCCATCCATTCCAATGCATTTGATATCCTTTTCTCTCTTCAAGTTTAACAGAAACTTTGCTGAAACTACTTTGGAAAATTTGAAGAACAAAAAACAAGAATAAATGTTATTTCAGAGGGATGTTCTCGATAATCTTAATTAGAACCATTGGCCAAGAACCGAAAATGACAATCTAAAATCAAACCTACTACTAAAACTGGAACTATTCCTGGAAGCAAGCAGTTGGAAAAGACGTCTCTTAATCGATTGAATTAAAGAATATCTTTGCGCAAAGAGATTATTTAATTAATGACAAAAAAAGAAAAGAAAAAGGAAAAAAACAGTACTGTTCTACCCAATCAACCTATTCATCTGAAGTGGCTATTTGGATGGCGACAATTTCTATATAAGTGTTTAAAAAATAAAAAATAAAAAAAATTACAAGTGCTTTAGTACCACGGTAAATAATAAATTACGCTTTTTATAATTACTTTTAAGACCAATGAAATGCAGTTCATATTCATTAAGAATATGAAAATTTTCAAGATATTTCAAATTTCATTTCGCATATGGTTTGATCATCACACTCCTCAATAAGTCATTCAAGTACTGCCTGTCCTACCATTGCTACCATTTATACAATCTGCTTGAAAACGAGCAAGAATTCCGATTCTTGATAGCTTATTCAACATAGATTATTTGTTTAGATTGATTACCTATTGATTATCTTACCTACACCATTACCAACAAATATGAGCTGTCTTCTTGCTTGTGATCAACTATTCCAAGTAATTGGTCATGCATTCTTTAATTAGATTTTATTTCTGAATAATTCTCATCTATACATACCACAAATCTTGAATTTTTGTTGACCTATTTATGTTGAAATTGATTAACACTTATCCAGTTTACAATGTGGAACCGGTATTATGTATTCTAAATGCGCTAATTATTGTGAGATGTTAGCATTAATTCTTTCGTATAGAGCTTAATCAGCAAAATTAAACTATGGCGTTTAAAGCAATGCATATAAACATTTTATATTCGAGAACACCTTTAGCGAAGAGATTTTACAAATTTTCTTCTTTTTTGTTTCGATATAGTTATGATTTTATTAGACAAAATGATTCTGCTTCCTAAATCGACCGATATTCACCATTCGCTTTTTTTTCTTGTTTTAAATTCTCGAACATCGTTTTGCATGTTTATATATATATATATTTTATATATATATATATATAAAATTAAGAATTTACTCGACACACAAATCAAACTAGGATTGGTGAATATGGATTTTGAAGAGTGACAATCCGTGTGGTTGACATGACACGAGAATGATGAGAATTTTTCGAGGTAAGCAAATAATGGTACTCGTTTGTATTGAGAGTAACCAGTGGTAACCAACGAAACGCATACTGAAAACCCATGCGAAATCTGAAAATATTTATATTATACACATGATTGATTTCACAATTTACATATCATTTGCCAAATGCTATATATATATATAGTATTTGGCAAATGTATACTTTCATTATTTTCTTAATTTTTGACATAAATACCATGAAAATAGTAAATTTTATTTGAATAAAATACCGTTCATTCATGAAATAATAAATGATTGGATTGAAAATGGTTGAGCTCATGCCAAGCCAATAAATATTTAAATATATATACAGCGACATCTTACGATCAAATAGTGTACCAACGTACATGTAGAGTACCACAAAATACAACTGATAAGGTAACCACAAAAACATAAAAATAAGTACAACCAAGGCTAGCATATTTGCTGCCTGAAATAATCATAAGTGTTTTAATCATTACATCTTTACGAATTGTCAAGAAGAATTCATTTATCTTCCTTTTTTTTTTTTTTTTTTTTCAATATTTTATCAGGAACTTACATGTCTTTTCGCTTTGATATTTTCTTGATGACGCGTATCTCCAATTGATTCATGATTCCTAAGTATTATAGCAACACGTCCGTAAGTATAAAGAAGCACAAACAATGGTAATATGTAATTGATAACAAGTAACACATTATTGTATCTAAAAAACTAACATGATAGAATTTCAAGGCTAAACAATTGGGTATTTTTAATACTATTTTGAAAAATCTCCGCAGCTTAATAAGTCATCAGATAAAGTAAGCGATTAAAACAGTTAGGTCTTGAAAAAAAAGAAAGGAAAGGGAGAAAAAAAAAACGGACTAAATTTACGATAAATGTCTAAAAGCTATATTCATTGTCATGAAATGAAGTATTATCACTTGCTCCTTATTTGACCGGTACTTCAAATCTTAATTTTTTAAAAAATTACTAGCTTCAGAAAATCATGCTAGTATGTAATTTCTGTTCACTTCTTCATTCACTCATATACTTATTTGTTATCTCTTTTTTTTTTTTTTTTTGCATTTTCTTCATTTAAAAAGCACGAGTAATGGACACTGACATGGCGAATAAATTGCTAGTAAGCGCATTTCCATCCGGAAAATTATCTGCCAAACAGATCGGATCAACGAATATATTATTTCGCTCGTCGACAAAATAATTTATTTCTTCCTTCGAAGCCAAAAGCGCAGGTAGGCCACACAACAAGGCTACAATCCAAATTGCTATTATCGTTGTTACTGTTGCGTGTTGACCCAATCGTCTATTTAGCGGATGAACAATTGCCATGTACCTGATACGTCGTTGAAAGATTTCAGTAATGGCACTCATGCAGAATTGTTCTAGTAATCAAATTAATTATCAAAAGTAAACAAAAAAGAATTTGTGTTCGTTTTCCCTAAAATTTAAATTCTTCCTAATCGACGGATTAGTGTTGGAAGGTGATTGTTGGTTTGAACCAAAGTTTTAAACTTTGTAGCTACCAAACTTAGTCTCTTATTCAAAACTTTTACTCAAACATTCCGAAATATTTTCTTGAAACTAAAATTAAAAATTTAAAAACCTATCGATGCTCATGGCAATCATTGTGAAAACACTGGCACATATCGGTGCAATACCCATAAGATTATTTATTGCACAGTAAGTTGGACCAAATATCCAAACATAATAGAAATTATAAGTCCATGAAAAACCGGTGTTAAATATCGATATCGCTGCATCGGAAATTGCAAGATTTAACAAATAATAATTCGTAACAGTACGCATTCGTTCATGGCATAAAATTATCCTAAAACATTTATAATATATATATTTAGATTTAAACATTTATAATTATATATATATATATATATATACATAATATATTTTTTTTTTTTTTACTAAAATATATATATATATAGTAAATTTCTTATTTCTTTTTCTTATGTTTTTTTTTCATTCCCATTAACATGTTTTATGCAGTAAAGTAGTTCAAATATAATCATGAATCTCTGGTTTCATATTTTGACATTTAAACTAAACTGACCTTTTTATGTTATCTATTCTGAAGTATTTTTTTAGAGAAGGTCTTTTAGCTTGTTAATCCATTTTTACTTTTTTTTTCAGATCAGTACTTCATATCACCTGAGAGTATGTTATGAATCAATCACAATCAGGAAACTAAATGGATTCATATAAAGAAAACTAAATTCTTTAAACTTGAAGAGTAAATCTGATTTTGTTCAAAACAATACTTTGATATTAAGTCGAATTTTTACTCAGTGCTATATTGATAAGAAAAAAAAAAGGAAAGAAAAAATGAGTTTTTCCTAAAATTCATTATCTTGATTCTCAGTTCATACTTTCTGTTCTTCTTTTAGAGAAAAAACTTGGAAGTGCAAAATTGAATAAAGAAAAGACTTTAATCTCGATTATCAAATTGCTGGTAATAACACTTTTTCATGGACACTGGAAATTTTTCTAGTCCAAAATTAAATGTGTGAATAATAAATTAAATATGACAAAAAAACAGCGACAAACAAAAAGCAAACCATATAACAGTGAAATTTCCGCACAGAGCAAGAAAAATAATTGCGGTAAATATTGTAATGTAAAAGATTTGCACCAAAATATCATGATTGAATGGGAATGCTTCACAGTGTAGATTAATCGGTAAAGTGAGATCAAGCAAGTCAGTGCAATTACATGCAGTGGATAATTTCTGATCAAGCCAGTTCTCGTCTAATTGCTCATTATCATCCAATAAACAATGCTGCTTCATTATATCGTCACCTTTACTTGCTGTAGCTTTCATACGAGATTAAAAATGAAAAAAGACAATTAAACGGAAAATTAGATGACTGATTTCTTAATTCGCTTTTTTTTTTAATATTATCATTAAAAAAGTGAAAAAAAAAAAGTGTAATAAACAAATTCTTCTCCCATCATAAAATTGGTCGATGGCTGTTACAGAAGTGCAATTCAGAAATTATATTATCGGATGCATTTCAATGCGCTCTCAGATTTGCTATGTAAATAATCGCTTGGATTAATTACCTGAAGCGGGCGATAATCCTAATAATGGCTACATATTGACCAGTGAATGCCTTATTAGAGGAAACAAAAATAATTGGAGCATTTATAAACTCATTTATTGCTATTCCATGAGATAAAATAATCATCACCATTGCTATATAAATAACCAAGAAAGAAAAGTATATTATTATACAGATGAGCAATTTGAAAAGTAATTAGCGTGATTTTGTAAAAGTGCACAAAGACGCTCAAGTAAATATATGATTGTATTTTACAGGAAATAATGAGATTATCCAATTTTGATGAGAGAAATAATCAAACCGTTACAAAGCTCAAAGACCGACGCTCGATTCGTAATACAATTTCAGGAATAACAGGGAGGAGTTCGTTCACAAAATATATTGCTTGATGACAAAGTGAAAATAATGTCAAGAAGCTATTTCATCTCTTATTGAACATAATTATTGCACCACCGTGGTCACGTCATCGTCCAACTTAGCAATATTTTCCATACTTAGATTTTAGTTTTCTTAAACAGTGAGAAAAGTTTTTTTTTTTTTTAATTTCAGTGAAGTGCTCAAGAAAGAGGCATAGCAAAAATTATCTTACTCTACAGCTTTCTCCCTTCTCCTATAAATTAGATTCACAATTCTAACAAAATACGAAATCTGCTATTCTTCAATATATCACTCATTCAAGATATTATTTTTTTTTCTTAAAAAATTTCAAGATTGAAGTTGCACTTAAAAAAAAAAGTACCAAAAAGCATAAAATAAATGTCTTCATATTAATTCTGTTGATTTAACAACATAAATACTGTATTTTCATTTTATTTGAACAGCTACTGTTTCAGTGGCAGTGAAACATAAAAATGAATGCTAGGAATGGAAATCAGCGTAATTGCAATTGAAATATTATTCTTGTTGACGGTGTAAATTAAAAGTTTTGAGGCCATGAAAATGAAATATTTTAATCAAGTCCAAATCTACTCGATCTTTTAGATATACATTTTTATTCTGCCTACCTGTAAAATAAAAACGATTAAGGTATTATTTAGTTTATAAGATTAGTTTTAGCTAATATAACAGTTAACGCAGTGACAGTTTCTTCTCTCGCAAAAAAAAAAAAAAAATCTGTAAAATCATCAAACATTAGAAAGTGATAATTCTCACTTAACTAAAAATCTAATCGGAATTTGCTGAGCAAAAGAATTACTTCGCCAGGAAATTCCAATTCATTAGTTTAATTAGAATTATAACATCAAGCAAATTATGTGGTAAAGGCGGAATCACTTGAAGTATTTTGTAGAAAGGATTTCTGATAGAAAAGAATGAGAAAAAAATGTTGTTGGAGTAGTAAGTTCTAGATCTAGAAGTTTACCTTTTGACCCCGAGGCAAGGTAGAAATGGAATAACTTACAAAAAAAGGCTTTCAATAATTACATTAAAAAGTTTGAAAAACAATTCAGCTTATCAGTCGTTTCCAATATTACAAAATAGTTTTCAGTATAAAAAAAGAAATCTCCACAAACAAATTCTCAAAACGCATAATATTTAATGTCAATAACAACAAAAATGAAATATGTCCATATATTTTTTGATTTATTCTTTCTTACTACTACTACTACAAAGAATATTTTGAGAATATTTAAAAAAAATAAATACATTGATTTCGAAAAGAAAAAAATTTCATTAGAAAAATTAATATATAACCAAAATAAATTCATAACTATGAGTAAACAAGAATGGTTGGTGTTGATTCATTGCCCAACCTTCCTATCAGATGATATGATATCTTCCAAGCCTCTTGGATCAGGAGGAAATCAGTCTGAAAAATTGAACGCCTGAAGGACCCATTCCATTTCTTCTTCCATTTAACTATTTTTCCATTATCCTTAATTTATTTGACTACACTGAGAATGCTTCTGAATTCTCACTAATTTGAGATGAAATGGACAAATTTGCAAGAGAGATTGATTAAGATATATTTGGATAAATTGTCCTGCTTAATCAGAAATAATCATCAAACAAGTTCCCTCATCTTCGAGTTTTTCATCATATTATGCTGAAATTTAAATTATTTTACACAGCCACTATATGATTATTCTTTCCTCACTTTCAGTCTTTCTTATTTTTGTTTTTTTTTATAATGCATTTAGATGAAAGATGAAAATGAGGCATGGTAAAACAAATCGGCTGAAGATAGTGCGAAGTTATTTGAGAAATTTCAGGTCTGCAATCAATTAATGCCGAGAGTCTAGCGTATTCATTTCAAATAACTAAATGAATTTTTCTGAAGAAAAATAAAGTAGGAAATCACAAAATACAATGTTTAATGCTGAAACATTGCTGCAGAGAGTGAACATGCTCGATAAAGTAGATGAACTTTTATGATTTGTTTCCGAATACGTTAACCATTTTTGTGCTATAGATTATAGACTTATTTATATGTTATGCTGTAAGTGCATTTAATATTCTCCTACTTAGAACATAAGAGTAAGTAAATTCTTGAATTATCTGTTTCTCGTTTGGTACAAATTTATAGTAGTGAGCTTGAAAATGTTGATTGTCACTCATTTATTCAAAATTTGTCGATATAATTCTGATCTGTCATTTTCTAAAATATCAGAAATGGAAGTCTAGTGATTGCTGAATAAGACCAAATTATTTAAGGGCATAATTCTATTTTTTTTTCCTTTTTTTGGATGAATAAATCTAGAAAATAAATATAATTTACCCATAATTAAAGAATGCAGCAAAATTTATTGTTCAAAACTAAATTCAATTTTGAAAGGAAGATTTCAAAGCAATCTTTACAATTCATTCATATAATTCGAAAAACAATAAGATACAATCTTTCTTCATACTACAAACAGTTCTGCATGAAAAGAAAAAATGAACAATGGAAACTTTTTTAAGCTTCAATAATGCACAAAAGCACCACTTTATCTTTTATTCTTTTTTTTTTCTCCAAAATTCATATGAATCTCTTAGCACTCTAATAATACTTTTAATGATATTTCACAATTATATGTTATATTTTCTCTTTCAGTCCAACTTCTGATTAAGTTGTCAGCGTTACTACGAATTAAAAATATAAGAATAAAAGGATAATGTACAAAATATGATATATTCGAGATCTTAGAATTCTGTTGGGATTATAATCAAGACGAAAGTGTGATGAGTCTAAGAAAGAAAAAAATTGAGCTAGATAAAGCATTAATTCGATAAAGCTTTTCTTTTAGCACATACTAATTGAATTCATCCATTTATATAAGCTACCGATGATTTCCAATAAAGAAAAAAAGGCAATGGAATTATTATTGAAATGCATTTCATATTCACAAATTATTCTTTTTTTCTTCTTTTTTTAAAAAAGTCTTTACATTTTTTAATTATTGGAAATGAGGGCTTTTTGCGAGTGTCTTCGACATGGTGTAATATAATTCATAAAACATTTGTAGAAAGAAGTGTTTTCTCTTTCATTATTTATAATAAACTTTAATAAATATATGTTGCAATGTTTTTTATTAAAATATGGAACAGATAAGTAGTGACAAGATACGTTTGTAAATTTTTCGAGAATTCCTGAGCTTGAATTAAACAATAAAATATGGCCAATAAAGTTACCAATCGTCAGTTTGAGTGTGAAATAATCAGCAAATAGATTAGTTCAATTTGCAAACTTGATAACTAGCAACACAAACCGTATACAAATAGCGGGTTATTTATAATATAATAATATTTCAAGGGAAATCTTTTTAAGTAATCATACTGTCGCATGAGATATCGATATTGATAAAGTATCAAGAAATTTTAATAAATTATGAATGACAGTAATTTATAGGAAGAAGTCTCTTGTGGCTTGTAACCTATCGAAGATTCGCTTAAGAGGATAATCAACGCATTAAAGTGTATTCATGAAACTTTCCCTTTATCAGATGACGGTCTTAGGAAAAAGATAAGAATTGAGTGATTTTCTTATTATTTATCTTATTAAATTATGAGTTCTAAGAAAAGGATATGCACTAGGATAAGCTGCTATCCAGGAAGAAACTTAAATTTGGTGATACTGTCAGGATATAAAGAATTAGTGGTAAAAAAGTGAAAACGAAAGTATTCATCAAGAAAAAAAACTGTTAATTGTAAGTTGCTAAATTGCAGCACAAATTATATTAATTATTAAGAGTCAAATTAATTCTGATCGAAAATCTGTGCATAAGATAATGATACGACATAGCTTGTTTTTAGTCTTGCAACATCGCAAGGAAATGTTTTCAGAAAAAGCCTCCAGAAGTCATTTAATCACCGTATTTGATCTCGATTCTTTCCGACTACCTCAAATGTTATATCATATCTAAAACATGTGGATATAAGAGAAGGAAAGGAATATGCTTCCATTTAAAATAACAGGTAGTTTAAACATATAAACAAGCTAAAGTTATGTAAGCTTAATGTCCAAATTGGAAAATATTCATAAAGTAAATGCAGTTTTTCTATGATTTTCCGAATAGTTCTGGATGAAATGCCATTATCACGAGGCATATAGGAGTCTTTCAGTCAACTGCTTTCAAATAATTGTTTCACAAATGGCTGTGGTTAAGACCATTTTGCTCTAGAAAACTTCTATCACTATTCTTAAGTGTTCTTTACTTGCAGGAGAGTTTACCACGAAAATCGAATTTCATGCATATAAAATCATTCAGTCATCCTGTTTGATATTGGAAATCGGACAAGAAAACAGAACAGCTGGCTTGGCTTCTGAATTTTAGAACAAATGATGAGGTAGAATTCCATTCTGAGAAAGTGCACTTCCTGTTTGAAGAAAGAAAGCAAAGTTTTTTGTTCTGAATATGCTAATTCTGAAATCCAAAGCTTAGGATCGGCTCTGTCTGTTACATTAGCCAGTTTTCCATGATTATTGCAAATGACGAACATAATATATAAAACTTTTGGAAAATGATTTTGCACGACTCATTCATTGAGCAATATTACTAGGAAAATTAAGAAAGAGAAAGAATTTCATGTAAAATGACAAACACAAACAACCCTCTGTGTCAGTTCGAAATAATTTATAATATAATTTCCAGTGAATGGAAAGATAAGCCCAAGTCGATTGGTACAACCTTGTTATTCATTGTGCACGAGTTAAGAAAATGATAAGAATTGTAGAGATAAGGGGTTAACATTCTTATTTTTTGTTCATTAATTTCACTTACGATTGTTATTGTAATGATAACCTGCAACCAAATAATTCCATAATCAAGAAAGAAGTGCAGAACTAATAAAATTGCTGCTCTCTCACAGACGAGATTTATGTGGCGTCAAATACTTGTTATCAGCAAAAATTTCAATTGTTATTTATTTATTGATTCTGATTTGACACAAATTTTTAAAACAATAATTGGTCGGATGTATATTAATATTTCATTATTCACTGAGCATCATTATCATCTTTCAATCTTCTGTATAGCTCTTTCTCAGCTGTTTGTTCTGCCACTTCGCAATTGTATGATAACTTGATCAGTTCTAAAATGGAATTTTTTCTTTTTTTTTATTTAGCTCAAAATAATTGACATAATCCAACGTTGGTGTTCATTTTCGCAAAAGGAAAAAAATTTGTTGGATTTTTCTCGAGAGCAGAAATTTCATCAACGTTTACAGGTAACTTTCAGTCTTTGACTTAAAGAAGTTAAATTTTAAAATGAATGAAAAAGAAGCACAACAAACCTTTTTCAGTTAGTGTTTTGGAAAGCAGTAATTGGTGCAGCGTACGAGTATCACGTTCAAACAAACATTTTCGATTTTTCCAAGTCACGAAATTCGACATTTCTGTACCAAACTGACTGAACATCTGAAGCAAAAATAAAAAATATTTATTTCTAATTAAGTCATCATTTTCTCTTTTTACGTCTAAAAGAAACACTCCCTTTTTATTTTGCAACAGTTTGATTACTAATATGAATTCAAATCGATATTTGATTCTTTAATAATTCGTTTGCTTTAACCTTTTAAAAGTTCTGTTAAAAAAAAAAAACCAGTAAGGGACAAAAAGGCAAAAAAAAAAAAAAATTGGACCTTGAAATTTATGTGACCATTTGGAAGTAATTGTGCACACTGACGATGCAACAACGATAGATCTTTGATTAAAAGGCCAAAAAATGGTATTATAATCTGCAAAAAAATCTCCTGTATTTAAATAAATTGAAAAATTTGTTTACAAAATACAGATTGAGAGAAACGAATTTGAATGTAAATTTAATCCAAAAGTAAATAGCAACGAAATTGGCCTACAGCATCAGCTTCGTTCCGAGCGCTATTAAAACGCCATATTGCTGCTTTGAGAGTTGATCGATAACTAACAAAGTTTGCTGTTGGATCGAACTGATGACGAAGAATTTCAAGCTTACTCTTTTCCACACGATTCCACTATAATTTTTTTAAATTATTGCATCAGAAATGAAATTTCCCAAGGAAGGAATCTGATGGAACAAATCTTTGATAGCTTTGCAATTCTCGAATTTAAATATCAAGATGTAACTAAATAAATTACTGAAGATGAATAAAACATGATTAAAACCGAAATCAAATTTATTTGGACTTATCAAAGTTTCTACTTTTTCGTCTTTTAATTTCACTATTATTTTGTAGTCATTAAAATTATTTCCTATTGGTTCAGTATGTGTAATCCATTAAAAGTGTATATACAATTTAATTATGATTATGCCAGCACTCTTTAAGTGATTGTCAAGTATTCGGCATAAAACGAACAGTTCATGTTCACGACGGTAAGCCAAGTTTCACTTTAATTTGGTTAATTTTTTCTAGAAGTATGATTAAAATCACACTTTTCAGTAATATTATCATTTTTTTTTTGTTTTGTTGTATATATTAAAAATTTTTTAAGTAAAAATAGTGAATTCTCACGTTGAAAGCAACACTGAAGGCGCTCATTCACGCCTAAATTGCTTTCACAGCTATACTCTTAGCTAATCTATGATTTCAATTAAATTTCGGAAAAAATCTCCTCTGATTTGCTTTATTGACAATAAATCAGTCTTAGCATTTTTCCATTTTTTCCACAATCATATTTTTATTTCAATGATAATACCATCTAATGCTATTAATATCTTTTTAAGCAAACAGACAACTTCAACACATCATTAGTGAATGCATTTTAAATTATTTATGCACATCCAAGAAAATTTTTGAACTCTATTAACAATGTTACAGCAATTAGATTTAAACTAATTATACTGGAAATGGAAACAACAGGAATTAATTAATTAGGATAAAGAATTACAGTTTTTTTGAGTCTTGATATAAGTGGTAGCGATAAAGCAGCTACGATAGCCATGAATGAATTGAAATTTCCAGCATTGATACATTCTTTAGCAACATCGATGAAGTATTCGATAGTATGTACTCGCCACTGTCTTTTACTGCATCGTAGTATTTCGGTAGCCGTAAGATAGGTTAGTCGATTAGACCAGTCTATATAGTGCCTAATGTTATTCATACGTGCAACATATTTCTAAAAATAGATTTTTAGTTTAAAAAACCTAAAATTAAGTTGGAAATAAAAGAACACTTCTTACTTATATCAAATAAATGAAAAAATAGAAATTTTATACGGGATAGTAGGATTTATACGTAATAGTACAATACACAATTCGGTTTTCTGGAAGCAGCCTTCCAGAAAAGATATCTTCCTATCCTCATTTGTACATACTATCCTTAGATATTACCAATATGCCATTTTTCTGAACAAATTTAATAATTCCAAAAAAATTTTTATCATAGAAACACACCTTCTTAGCCTCATCATCCATTGCTGCATAAACAATTTCATCTGGACCAATCATACTTAACCTCTCCTAAAATCTTTCTTTAGCAAAGATGATAAACTACAGAGACAGTTTAAGTTTTGATTTTTAAACTTAATTTTTTAAAAACAGGATGTGAAACGCAAAGCCCGCTTACTAGTTCGATGAGTGTCATTTGCCGTGCCAAAGTTGTTGGATTTGGACAAATTTCCATTAATCCTTTCTGTAATTACTATAAAACAGATTGTCAACTAGTGGTTTATTGTGAATTACATGGAAAGTTTCCATTTATCAAAGATCGTTTCGAGTTGATTGATCAAAATCAAAACAAACATAATTATTATCATCAATGGCGAGGATCTGATCAATGCTCGAAGAAATGTTAGCCAAAGCTCGTTCGAATCTTTCTGCTCGGTCTAGCTAAAACGCGTAATATTGCGTGTAGTTTTTCTTTAAAACAAACATTTCTTCAAAAAAAATTTTTCACCGTCGGCTTAATTATTGGTAGCTCTACTTGTGAAACTGAAATCAACTTCCCGTATGATGGAGTTGTTCGAGCAATCTGTCTGTGTGTAATTTGCACTGTTCATCGGTGGAAAATAAACTAAGAAGTTCAATTAGACGCTGTTGCATTTGTTGATCATAAAAATCATATGGAATACTTTGAGTCCATTCCATACATAACTTATAGATTCCTCGAAAAATTCGTATTCGTCCTTCCTTCGTAAAGTTTGCTCCGGTAGAATTTTGCTTGAAAACACATAGCTGCAATGCAGTATTAAAATTTACTTTTTTAAAAAATATTTTAAGTTCCATGTTATAACATTTATTTATTATGCCAAACAAAGAATTTATTTGGCAAATTAAAATTCAAAAGAAATAAAAGAAAGGAATAAGTTGCATATATCAAAATAAACCTGCAAAACTTTTTGTAACAAATCTGGCGGTGATATAAAAATGCGAATATTAAGCAAGACAGTAAAAATGTAGGATTGTTCGGGTGAATAAGTACGGGTTGGAATAAGCAGTTCGATCAGTGAATCCAAAGTAACACTCATAAGCGATCCTTCATCATCAAAAATTTTATCCTAATATTTCACATGATTACTCAATTATTTAAAAGAAACAAAAGAAAATTTCTCATGTTGCCATTACTATAATATCTCTGAGTGATAATTGTCGCAATCAAATCCTCTCGAAATCATATTTTCTTATTATAAGCAACAGGTATTTTCTCATCCTCCTGCTTCATACAAACAAGATAATTTTAATAAAAATCCTAAATTGCTTTAATGCTCCACTTTTTACTTTTTATTTCTCTCATGCTTTGCAATATTCAATGTTCTTGCTGCAAAACTCTAAGTCATTCCTTTGAACTTGCAGCACTTTTTATTTTTTAATTTAGAAATTGAAGATAAATTTCACCTGCCTTCGAAATAACTTCAGAAAAGCAAGCAGATTGCACAGTACGAAATAATTTGTAAAACAAATATGCACCTCGAAAGTTGGATAAGAAGTTGATGGACTCATTGTCAATACATCTTGCTTGGATACCGGTTTCTGTTTGTTGGCTCTTTCTCGATCGTCTTCTTTCATTTTCCGGTTCCCACTCGGCAAATCGTTTGATGTTGTCGATATTAACATTCTTTTTTTCTCCTCTTTGGTTGATTAATTTTATTTAGAAATGCTAAACGACACAGGATAATTCTAAGAGACAGAAAATCATCTTTGTAAATCTTTTTTATACGTGGTCTCATTAATCTTAATATATTCATAAATCGACAGTATGAAATCTTTTCTTTCTTACTGACAGTAGAATATTAAAAATATATGATGCAATTATATGATGTACTCATTTGTTCTTTTTGTTTACTATTGATTAAGCTAATTTTAAGCGAAAGATGTAAACATCACAGTTGTTAATACATGAATAAAGTGTCTTTAACAATAATATAAACATTAATTAGAGAAATATTTAAACTGAAAGATATCCTATTTAATCTAATTATATCACACAGCAAGTATAAGAAAATAATTCTTTTCCCATAGCGGTTCATTATTAATATCGCTAGGCTTTGTTAATCTCTAGCTTTATCCTAACAAAAAGATACTGATAACACAGTATCAAGTATTAATAACAAAAAGTATTCAAATTTATCACCATATTGCACTTGCAAAACCTATATAAATCTGGCAACTTCTAATTCTTCTATTCAACAAGTATCTTTTTCATGCCGGATCCATGTATGATTTTCTATAAAATCAATAATTTAAATTATTTAATCGACCAACTCTTGTTTCTTTTCAAATTTATTCCAATTTCAAATTTTAAAAGGAAAACACAGTTAGATCCCTCTTTATACAATGCATATATTAACCAGGTGAAACATGCTCGTCATTTGGCCCAATACATTACTTGGTGATAGCAGAACCCATGAAGAAAAGCTGTTCTCGTATCTTCAAGAGTGTAGTTTCTAATGGAAACCATTAGACATTTCCATCTAATTCATTTGTTACATTACCTATAGATTCATAGTAGACATTTAAATGTAATAGCTAAAATGAAAATATGATATGTTTCCAAGATAAATAAATGATAAGCAATGATAAAATAAATAATAAATAATCTGTTCATAACTGATAGAGACAAAGATCTTCCCAGTAAAGTCATACGAATAATGTTAGAAAAATCGATCGACAATGATTTGTTTGGTCGTCACTTGCTGAAGAATTCCTACAGATCAGTAGTATGGTAAATGAAATGATGTGAGGAAAATAAGGAAACTTTGAAATGGTTGAAAATTATATAAAAATATATGAGGAAAAAAGTTACGAAGTGATAAATAGATGTTGTTGTGTTAATCTTTTACTTGATAATAGTCGCTGAATCTACATGTTCAGCATTCTACATTTACAAATGAGCTCTTTAAATCATGAAGCCTAAAGGTGAGAATTACTAATGATGCAAATGAACACTGTGACTGTGAAAGTAATGAATTTTTTTTCCTTCAGGAAGTTATGCATTAGGCTGCAATCACATAGATATACTTGCATAGATTAGTATTGAATTCTGCATTGTAGTGTATAAATGAATGTAATAAAATTACAGAGTGCAACCATCCCATCAGATATCTATTTGAACAGTTAGTAAGAGTTATTGTTTCATTCATACATAAAATTATTTGCAGAAAATGCTGTCTTAAGCGAAACAAAAAGAGTGCTTAGTATAGTCATTGTGGAATTTATTAACTGTTAATTCTTAAATGAAACATGAGAACCGGAAATTGAGAAATGATTATATCAGGAGAATAAAAAGAATTTTTTTTTTGTCAAACTACAGTATAAAATTTTGTAGAAAAATATTTATTATAATATGAAATTTAAAGTTCACTTAAATGTAAAATTCATTTAAAAGAAGTCGAAATTAATAAGGAGTAGAATTTTGAAACAAAATTTGCATGAAGCTACTAAATAACATGCTATCCTACGCTATCACCTATTTACTTTGAACAGGTGTATCCTTTTTAGCCATCTTTTGAAAAGAGCAATTTGTTTGAATAGCACAGGAAGCACTAAGTAAATTTGATTTAAGGTTATTCTTTTTCAGCTTTATTCTTTTTTTGGGGATTCAGCAAGTGAAATTAATTTGCATTTGAAAAGTATGAACAATTCTATTTGAGTAAAGTATACACCAACTGATATGAGAATTTAATCATTTAATAAAAGAAAAAAGAAGAAGCAATAAAACTACCTAATATGATAATTGATTCAAAAGAGTAAAGGGAAAATATATATTTTAATTTTTAAAATTTTTGCAAATTCAAAGAAAGCGCTTCCATTCCGTCAAATTTGTGAACAAATAAATGAAAAATAGCACATGAGCATTTTGGTCTTTAATTCTGGGTACTTTCTCGTTTAATACATTGAATAATGCTTGTCCTCATTACTGTTTTTTCGTTAATTTGAAAGAATGAAAAAAAATTCGTTATCTACAAATAGCAGTGGACATTTATTAGGATGAAAGAGTTAGAGAGAGAGAGAGAGAAAAAAAAGGTTATTTTAATAAAATTTTAATGTTTTCTAGCTTAAAAAAACAATTAAATTTTACATCCATATTGTCCCCTTACACACATCATTCATCTCCTTGCCAACAATTACCATTTTTATTCATTTCTAAAACATCACAAAATTGAAATTTTCACGCCTATACTTTTACCGTCTTCATTCTTCCTCGATTTTGCGCACTTTTTACCTTCTTCACTAATCGTTTATTACCATTCCATTAAGGACACATTAAGTTACTATCGCACTTGTCGAATTTTCTTCTCCTTTGAAATCTAGGTAATTCGACGAAATTCATCGAGAACCGGTAATGTTCACTGCTAGAAATTCATTCTTTTACATTTTCTTTCATTAACTGGCATGAATATTGCTAATTTTCCAAACAAATAATTCATAATTGTCATACAATTATTTAAATTACTTAATTGTACAATGTAAAGTTTTCTTTTTTAATGGGAAAAAGTGACCTTTCCTTATCGAATAAATTTTAAAAGAAATAGAAAAAGGAGAAAATTTTGGAATAGTTTAAAATTTTTGATCAGCCATATTTGGAAGTTAATGTCGAAAATCTGAAAATTCATCAGAGAATCAAATTTCACAGTATGAAGCTGATGTCGATATTTTTAGGCTCGAGGAATGGATGACGAAATGCGTGAAGAAAAGAGCCGAAAAAGCTTTTAAGGATGTATCAAAAGACTAAAAATGGCTCTTTGGAAGCATAATCAATGTAAAAATGATGCACATAGCATTCATTATTCGTTTTTTCATTTTCAAACATATTCAATGGTACTATGGGAGAAGTGAGGCATCAAACAAATAGAAGTATGCTACCAGTGTCATATTCAATTTTTCACATGGGAACTAAGTCGTTCAATGTTTGCAAATCGAGTTGCTTAAGGAGCTCACTCTTCAGACTACACTGACTTTTGAGTTTTAATCATACGCGAAATTTACTACCATCTAACGTTTCAAAAAAAAAAAAGGAAGACCAAAAGATCATTAATTTATTATCGAATTTTTTGTAATTTATGGCTTGCCAGACTTTCTTTTTTTTTTTTCATTTATAATTTCACTTAAAAAATGTTATTCTCTCCTTGTACATGTTAAAACACGTCCTTTAGCTGAAATTCTCATCACCTTTTCATTTCCATATGGATTAAACGAAATGATTTGAGTATAATACTAGTTTCTTTTGAAACATGAAACCAAATAGGCTACTATCGTGATGTTGTACGAAAAACACTCCTAGCAAACCTGACTACGGCTCAGGGTTTTCTAGTAATATCACATAGCTATAAAAATTCTTTTTTTAAATAAGAACATATTTCTTCGGTGAGACATGCGGTAGTTTTCGGGAAAAAAATTCTTGATTAACGTTAAATTTACGGTATACAGCGCAAATGACCCCATTAAATAATTGTTCTTTGTCAGTTTAATTGAGTCATATAACAGTTGATTAATTGAACAGGAAGCGGGGGAAAAGGTGGAAGAAGAACGAGAAAGAGATAACAATCAGTGCAAATTAAAAACCAAAAATGGATTCAGAAAATTGAAACGCATTTAACAAACTTAAGAAATTTGGCGGGAGAGATGAAGTTTCGTTCTTTTCAGCGAACGCAAAATTAATTGATGGTTACTGTTGATGGGGCTCTAGACTATTCAAACTATTTGGAAGGAAGCTTGAAAATTTAGAAAAATTAAAACGTGAAACAGAAAGATGATACATACAGTCTGCTCAGCACAAGGTGGACCATACAAGTACCATGATGAAGCTCAAAAGAAATTAATAGAAATTCCGTTGAGTGGCTTTTACGGTTCGGAAAACTGTACCCATAAGGCTTTAGATACTGTGTTATTTAGCCAAAATGCATCCACGAAAATTGACAGATACTGATATTTAAGAAATAAGTTCATAGCTTTGTGTACATCCGGAAATCCTGAAGAAAAACATTATTGTAAAGAGAATGCGTGGTCCGAAAGAGGAATACGATTGAACGAGAGAGTGCGAAAATGTTTATATAGGATTATTTTTGTAAGGGGATGAAAAAGAAAAAGAGAAAGAGAGAGAGGGAGAATTAAACAGTTCATTTACGAGAGATGAAGAGGAAAAGATTGAAAGAATGATAACCTTCTGCAAACAGACGGAGGAGTTCGCGTCAAGGCCGTTCACGGTTCATTTCAGTCATATAAAGTGAACCAATAACCTACTTCTCTCTGGAAACTCTTAGATATGTCCCTTGATGGTGACACCTTGAAGCAAATATATTGCCCAAACATCGTCACTGAAACAGGTAGCCAGGTAAGCCGGAATGCAACTGGTTGGATAAGCAGGTATCCTGAAATGGAACATGGAATTGATTGGGTTCAATCTGAAATGTGCAGAAAAAATTCAATTGAACAGCTGTCATGTTATTTTCTCGAGATGAGTTATACTGTAAAACTAGTCAATTAAGGCCTATGGTCAACTAATTCATCATTCACTAGTAGTGGACTAAATAGTCATCATAAATAGGCAATTCTTTGCTAAACTTAAATATTTTTGTAAAAGAAGTGAATATTTTTCACTATTAATATAATTTATTTATTTAACTTATTTTTATTTTAATTTATTTCCGACTAATATAATCGGAGGCAGTACATTTTTAACAGCTTACTAAGCAGCTAGCCTGAATCGTCCAAAGCGATCAATTCCGTAATAATAATTTTGGATTACGCGACCTACTACAGCATTTTTTAAAATTTTTTAATCAATTTCAAACATCTCAGACAGAACTGAAGTTTACTAGACCTTTGCCCACTGTAATAATCTGTTAGTTATATCCTTTCTTGTAACGTTAAAATGGTAAACTGCACTTTTAAAAATTTCTTATTTTAATTATCATTTCAGGCTGGTCATAAAAAAAAAAAGATTTATAGCGATTTTCTTCTTTCATTAACAAAGATATATTTTTTGTTGAAGGAAGCACTATTTCCATGGGATAATAAGTCCTTAACAAACCTTGCGAAGCATAAAAGCTAAAGTGACTCTAAATTTTGCCATAAATATCGTGTAATTCCCTGGACTTTTAGCATTTAAATTTTAATCAACTTCTATATCTTTTTAGTTAGCTATGATTTTACGCTATGCTTCTGATAACAGTATCATTCAGTTTTCAAACTTTTTGATCAGTCCAAATAAATCATTGTAGAAAATATTTCATTGAGATATAAATATTTATTAAAGAAATTGCGCATGAAAAATAAGCCAGCAAGTTTTTGAAAAATAAAAATCCTTTAATTTGATATTTTTCTCAGAGTGTTTGATAACTGAAATTAATGAAGTAAAAAATCTCGGGTCATTTGTTGCGCCACGCAGTTGTATTATCCCTCCAACCTTTTGCAATTTTGACTTGCTTAAAATAAGCCAAACATATCAGCTAACAAGTTTATTGAAACAAGATACAATTTTGCCAAATTTCCAAGCAATTCCCTCGGACCAGAACACCGGAATTTTTGGGCAGTCCAGTTAAAGGTTAAATAGAGAGATAAATTTCCTTTTTTACAAAGCTTCGATAGGGCAATTCAGAAGAGCATATGAAGAATAATAATATTAAGTGTGATCTAAATGAAGATAATTAATAACTTAATTTGCAGTGACAGGCACTTTCCCTAGAAGAAAGTATTTTTGTGATTTTAGCCTCCTTATTCTTACCTTTTTTACTGCTTCATGGATTGGTGTGAGAAAATACTATATAAATGCTCATCAATATATCTAAAACGTTTGGAATTGATCTCTACTTTATTTTATTCTTTTTAAATTTGTGCACTTCTTTTATTTTAAAGTAGCAGAACTATTAGCTGTAAATTTTCACCAACTGTTATAATTTATTTGGAATATTTTAAAGTATTAGAAACTACTTGTTTACTTTATTTTGCTTTCTTTTCCATTTATTAATATTAAAACACATAAATACGTGCATACATATGCACATATATAAAGCTTTTCATTATTTGCTTCAATTTTAATTAAAACTTTCATAATATAATAAAATACAATGAAGTACACACAAAACCAAATCGCCGACTCAAATATGATATATTGCATTTACCAAACTAAAAGAGTCTGATATTCACCCAGAAATTCTGGATTTTGTTGTTTTCCTTATCATGCAGGTGTAACCATTGATATAGAAATATAGAAAAATATTCGTGTCAACAAATATGAGCTGTATACTACCCCAAAATATTGATATTGCTATGAGATGAAATGAATGAATGGGGTTGTCCTGTGGAACTGTATCGAAAAATGGAAAACGGATCGATTTCTAGTTCAAAAATAGGAAAAGACTCTTATATAGTTATTATTTTCAGAGTCATACACAGTCTACTTTACTAATAGTGTGATCTTTTTCCCTAACCTTTCACTTGTATCTGCCATCAGTTCCATCTTTTTGCTTTTCAGGTACAAATTTTCAACAACTTTCTTTTCTTCTACTGTTCTTTTTGTCATTATTTTTTCATGCAGCAATTTTCGGTATCTTTTCTGCTTTTCATCAAGAACAAATTTAGTTAGATTCAAGGATTTTAACAGAATTTATTCGCCATTCTCTTGGCATTTAGTATTTGTCTGTTATGAAAAAGTTATTGTTATGATGACATTTTTAGCTACATGCTTCAAAGCATTCAATATTGGCTTCTCAGGAGATCGTTAGTATTCAAACTTTAAGTATAATGATTAAAAATCAACTTTAATTATCTTCATGACCATATTAATATCTTCTCTACAAAACTTCAACTTGCTTAATAGTGAATTAACGAAATATTATTTAAAAAATTTTTTTCACCAATCTTTTAGAGGACGCGTGCCTGGTATAGACTGTATGACAAATATAGTCTGTCTAGAACTATTGAGCAGATTTACTCCTCGGGATGAAATCACTTCTTGTACTTAAAAAAAAAAAAAGAAAAGTGATTTCATTTCGACTTTTTCGGAAGTGTATCCAACGATCAGGCAAGTAAATATACTTCTGTAAAAATCGCTTTTCCATACAATTTTGATCTTTCAGTGATGTTTTGACCAATGTAACTTTTATAAAATGTATTTTGGCATTTCAGATATGCTTTCATTTGAAAAAATTAGTTTAAAATTGTCTAGAATTCGCTTGTTGACTAGCTTTTTGTTTATATCTATGTTCGAAAATTTTAAATTAGTTCTAAATTTCAAGTGTCAAATATACAACATCGGATCTATCAGAAAGAAATTTGAATCTTCTATGATTTTTTTTTTAAAATTATTAAAATACGGAGTTTAATTCTACCAGTTCTTATAAAAAAAGCATAATGGTTCAAATAGCAAATTGGGTGGTAACTAGGGGATACAAACAATGTATCTCTTCAGTAAATTTATGGATTATATTTTCGTTAAATATCATCCGCAGATTTTATAACAAAAATTTTATAATATCATTTACAAGCAGCTTCCCATATTCCAGGGAATACTTTTCTTTTTCAATTACTGCTTGAAATTATCTTAAAAATTATATGTGAAATTCAGTCATTGAAGCTACTTCCTAATACAACAAGCTGACAAACATTGCTACTTTTCAGGATAAAATCCACATATTTATCTAAAATCTTCGTATTGTGCATTACTATCTTTTGATCAGATACACTGCTATATTTCTGAATAATTATGTCTATCTGATTACATCAATTCTTTCTTGACATCTGAATTACTGATCCGGTAATATTTCAAATTATTAGAAAGTTATTCATTATTTAAAATAGAATTAAACATTAGTGCCACTGGAGGTTATACAGCACAGCAGATATGGAATCGAGTAAAAATCGTTCCCGCAAAAACAGTTGCAGTAGTAGTATGATGATGATGAATACAAAAAAACATTCCTTAACAGCACAACTTACACGAACAGTTAGGCGTTTTTCGGCTGCTGTGGCACCACATTTCACAAAATTGGATCCTCTACCGTTGCTTCAAAATTACCATAAGCTTAATATGCGAATGGTAAACATCGCACAGGTAAGTCTTTAAATTTGGTAGTATAACACAGAATGTTGCTTCGATACTTTTCCAAAAAAAAAAAAAAATCAACTTGGAAATCTCAAAATTTCGAAATGAATTTTAGAGTATTATTTCGATTACAAAAATTTGTTTCTTTTACTAATTACATTTATTACAGCTTCAAGCAGCTGTCGAAAGGTATGTTATAAAAAACAGTACGAACTTCAATCCAATTGATTTCGAAATAACGGATGCAAAGGGTAGTCGTGTGCTTAGTATTAGCTTATATCCTGAGGAGATGGTTCTTTTTGAAGGTACCAAAAGGATCTTTTCGATCACATTCGATGATTCTGATCCTGAAGAATACGGAACTGTGATATCTAAAATTAGGCATCCATTATCAGGTCAATTATTTAGCTTATTCACATAGCATAGTAACAATATGGAACTGCTCATTTGAAAACGAAATTTGGCATTACGGCAGTGTCAAATCACCATTTTTAATTACTTAATTATCTAATTCCTCCCTAACCTTTTTCCATTTGTCATCTTTTGAAAATAAAAAGGAAACAGTAAAACAAGATTCCAATAAACGACAAGAGAAAAAAATTGGTTTAGAAACTAATTCAAACAATTTTTGAGGTATGCGAGTATTCGAATTTATCAAATTACCGTGCGCAAATGTCGTCCAAATCTCATCATATGTTGATCAGTGTAATCGCTGCCAAATTGAACTTGTATCGAATTCCGTTTTGAATTTCTTTCCAACGTGTGGTTTCTTTTTTACATGCACAAAATGGCAATTCATAGAAGAGGGCAAAATTAATGCATTTATTCGACCTATTTGTTCATTTTTTGAAGAAAATTCATTACGGTACGAATTTTTTTTTCCTTCAAGAAATAATAATTTTGTATGCAAAAAATGGTTGCTGGTTTTGGGTTGTAAAAAATAATGAGCAACGAAGTGTAATTAAAATTTCGTAATTCGTGAGATTTTCATAACAGAAATGACAGGCAGACGAATAATATAAATATAAATAAATGTATATATATATATATATATATATATTAATAGATAGATATAGATACATATATTTGCATACATGCAGGATAAATTTAGGGAAAAAATGTCATGGCTAACATCGGAAAACTTCTATTTATAATTATGCCGTACCTGGACACAGGAATGATCGACAGCTTTATCCTATTAATCAATCATATAAATTGTTTTAAAAAAGTGCGTGCAGTTAGCAGATTTTAGCAGTTAGCAGATTTTTTTTTATTTTTTAGTCGAAATTTTCGAGGAAGTCAATAAAGAGGAATATGTTTAGATTACAGTGGATACCACAAGCAGATAATGAATTACGAATGATTGTTGTTGCTTATGCTATGACACAAATGGTTCGTGAAGTATTTCCATCCTTAAATCATATCATGGGCGAGCAGCTTCAGCAAGGAACCGGTAAAATCTTCCAGCAATTAATACAATAATTCGTTTTCTACATTTATCAAATTGAAATTTGAATAGTTTCACAGTTTCACAAGACTAGGACCCTTTTTATTAAGAAATCAGTATACGGCAGGCGAAATCCCGCTGATACTAGTTCTATCAGTCACTTCCAGTAGTTTGACTAGAACCTGAATTAATCTTAAGCACTGGAGAATTAAACTGTCCCCTATATAGCTGAATAATTCTAAACTCTTCAGGATTGTAGAAAAAGTGGCATCAAACAGAGAAGCAAAAAAAAAGTATTGAAAAATTGTTTTACTATGTGATTACACTTACTTCTCACATTAACTAATGGGCAGAGTTATGTTTAGTTCGAAACCTTTTTGTAGAATATAAATATTAATTAACCATTAACATCTTCAATTCGTTTACAACTAATGGGACATTTCATTCACTATTATATTAAAAATTGGTAGTACTGCTGATTCCTGAAAAGTCGTAGCAGTGAAATTGAATTTTCATTTCTGCTGAATTTCTTTTAAAGAACATTTGTACAAATTCCACAAATACCATTACATTATGGCGTAATTCCCGGAATATTATTTCCAAAAGAATAAATTAGGCTAACATGCAAAACATAGTTTAACGATCTCAAGATGTTCAAAAAAAGAAAAACCTTACCAAGTAAAAATTATATATGATAAAACTGAAGTGGTATAACATGAAACAGTCCTGGCATGGAGAATAATCAATTTTGATTTGTGATAACCAAATCTCTGGACAGAAAATCATATTAATAAGCCTATAATATTTAAATTATAAAATGTAAAAAGTCTCTAAAGCTTGAATCTTTTTTCATATCGCCTCAAAATTCAGAAAAGACTAGCATACCTTAACACAACAAACAATTTCACTGATAAAAAACACTTAAAGGAACCGAAGGTGAAATATGTCCGACTTCAAATTTTCTCCGGTTTTTCGTCGATAACAATAATTTAAACAGAACAGTTTCATAACGATACTTTCATTTCCAATTATGGTATCGAGGTGTCCTTAATGTAACATGTCGGAATATTTGTAAAGAGGTTCTACATTTTTATGGGATACAATGTACAGGAAGCAGCACTTTCATGATATCCTATTAATGAATATTTCCAAAGTTCATATGTTCTTCATTACACGTAATGACGGATCTGAAAACATAACAGATATTGAGACAAATTCTGATGCCTAACTTTGGTACAAAAAAAAAAAAGCCTTGCTCGTATATATTAAACGAATAATTTATAACCCTAAGGACTAACTCCTACCACATCCCAGCCTGTTCCACAGGACCACGGATAATTCAATCGGTGATTATAAAATCAAAGTGTGGGACAAGAAACCGGAAATTCAAATTGTTTCTTACAGGGTATGTATGATTCACTACGTTGGATACTTTTTGAATCATACAAAACGGAAGTCATAACATCACAGAAAAGTGCTCAAAATAAAATATGGAAAAAGAAATGAAATCAGTTAAAAATAAACTTGAAGTCTTAACATGAAAATGAGTAAGGACAAAAAAAAAAAAAAAAAAAAAAAAAAAAAAAAAAAAAAAAAAAAAAAAAAAAAAAAAAAAAAAAAAAAAAAAAAAAAAAAAAAAAAAAAAAACCAAAAGTGATGAGAAAAATATCAAATGTAAAAACTAATTAGAACTTTAAAATATAACAGAACTAAAATAGCCAAAAATTTGTGAGATGCAGGTGAAGGTTTATTGCATAAAGTATACAGATGAATAACATCTCAGCCACTGTAAGACTTATCATTAAAAAAAAAAAACTATATTTAAATGTTCTGTCAAGCTACATCAGTGGTGATGTGGTTAACTTTGCCCGCTTCTTGCTTCCATCTTTTGTATTAGGTTCTTTCCCACTGCTATCGATATCGCCTGCACGCTTCACAAGCGTTCTCGACTTGTTGCTGGAGCTCGGAGCATTCTCTTTTACCATATCACTTCTATTTTCGACTGCTGATATGTCACTGCTTACTTTGACTCTGCAATTGTATAATCAAATGTATTATTTACATCTGAATCTTCATAGTTTTACAATATTTGCCATTTAGCACAGTTAATATAGCTTTTCTGAACTCTATACTGGGTAGCTCTGACTAACAGTATCAAATAGAAACTTACGCCTCACATATGGTTTGATCTCGTTTCTTTCTGCTTTGAGATTCCGCCATCTTTTTAAAAAATTTCAAAAGTGAATTGGGAGGTGAGCTTCCGCGTTTTTGTTTCACACTCAGTTGAACCAACGAACTTTCTGAAAGTCTCTGCATATGTGCATGAAAATACGAAAATTTCCTCTAAAACAGTGAAAGTCATAAAAACACAAACGAGAACTCATTGCATTACTTACTATGCTTCCGTCTTTTTCTCTCTCGTTCAAACAGTGGAGATGGTGGCGGTTGAGGTATTTTTCCAGTATATTTAACGCCTAGCGCTATCTCACCGAATCTGAACAAGACTATTTAAAAATATAAGCACTCTGCAAGTGAAAGAACGATAATAACTAAATGAAAAACTGCACTTTTATATAAATCAGAGTTAAGTTGAATTCGCCGTTGAAACTTTAGTGGCTGGACTGGAAACATGAGCAACCGCACAAACTAGAATCAAACTGAAGACCCATCACGAGATATATACCTGATAAAACTAATATAACCTTCCAAAGAACAAATCATCAAAACTCGTCCATCAGGACTCCATGTCATATCTGTAAGAGTATCGTACTGAAGATTCGTAGCACATGCAATACATCTGCAGAGTTGGCTGTCAAAAATATACACAGTATCCTTCGTCAATGCAGCCCAAACAATACGATATGGCAGTCTAAAAAAACTCTTTAGAACTGTCAAAAAAATAGTTTTATGAAGAATTGTCTGGATAAGTTAACAGTGAATTATAATGACCTATAATAAGTTCTTCCTTTTGATAGTAAGCTGGAAGACTATTAAGCAAAGACTTACTTTAAAGGATTACTGCTAATTTGTTTATGAAGTTTGTACAATACAGGAGAACAAGAGATACGAAAGGTAGCTTTCGAAGAAGGAATAAATGCAGCAGGACGACCTCTAAAAATGCATATACAATGTTTTAACTCTTATCAAAGCATTTCAGTGCTAAAATCAGAGATCCGTTTTTCTAGACGTATTTCTGACTGCTTACTTTTTATCTATTCATGGGAATTTTCTAGTATTATGAAATATGCAACGTAGTGTAATAAATGTAAAATAAAAAATGTCCTAGATTTTTTGAAATATATCAATAAATATATTTTAAATGGTTGTTCAGATTGATGCAGATATTTAGCAGATGCTTAAGATAATTGAGTCATTTAACCGGCAAAACTTACTTTGGAAACTCAGAACGACGAAAAATATATGTGCCGAAAATGTTCAAAGAACCTGTCTCCAAAATACCACCTAAATATATTAGCAGATATGATGTTGTGGGAGGAATCACACAATTAATTTGGAAGTAATTTACGAGGTACGCGACTTTGGACTAGAAAATGTAACTTGAAACATACTTGGTGCAATCAGTAATTCACCGTCAGGTGAGAAATCTGGAATTCTAGAAAATGACATCAACTGATCGTCATGAAATAACTTGTAGTCCTTAAAAGAAGCTTTTCATTATCCAATTCACAACTATTTATGGATCCGGACTTATGGGTAGCTAATTACTCTTCTATTTTCCGGGAGGAAATCTCTGAATTATAACTTACGCCAGCTGCCAAATTTGTTCTTCTTAAAGCTGTCTTCGGCAAATGAACGTTTTGAATACACACCAAGCGACTACCTTTCTTTTCACATAAAATATCCAGTTTTCTATCAGTGGACATTGTAACAATATACTTGCCGCGTGGATCCCATGCGATACCATTTGGGAAACGTCGGTAAGACTTCACGTGCCACAAGCGTCTACCTGTATTACAAATTTACTGCTATAACTTTCTTTTTGTAAATTATGTTGCTCTTGCTTCATTTGTTGAAATCTAACTAATTAACTTATTGAAGTAAATTCACACTCGAACTGACTACCACCTGTACTTGCTTCATATACGGCAACAGATTCGTCATTAGACACAATAGCAAAACGCTGGCTATCTGGACTCCAACACAAAGAGCAGATATCGCTATCGTGGCTAAATTAAATTTACTGTTATAATACGTTATGAACACTAAAGTGAGGATAGCTTTTTTCCACTTTCATAACAGCCGTAAAAATATTTATTTTGAAAAAAAAAAAAGATATAACAACAACTTCAAGCTAGCAATACTGAGCACTTGATCCAAATTATTATACCTTAACGGAGTTTTGTACCTGACCCAGTTTTCAGTATTTGGAGGGAAATCGTCATCTCGTGCCAGCCCCACGTTTGGACAGTCCAAGTCAACTTTCCAAATGATCATACGACCATCGCAATCTCCACTGACGAGAAAATGTCCTTCAATTTTGTAAAAACTGACAGATAAGCAAAACAGGGCATAAGATTTGAATATCGTGTATTACTGATAAAAATGAAATACCATCTGGAGAGAAACGTGCAACATTAACAGTTGTACGATGACCAACTAAATTTGCAACAAAATACACTCCCAAATCTTCAGTTCCAAACGGTAGCATCCGAAAATCCATTTTCCAGATTCGCACCTCTTTTCGTAAGCTACTTGTTACCAACTATAAATGGAATTGCTTCAGCCGGAAAGGATCTTTTGTTTTAGGAAAGAATTACTGTGTGATGAGACTGCTGAAGAAATAATGTCAAAAAGCATGATAAATCAGAAAAACGATAAAAAGACTTCCAAGGCAAATTAAACAGCTTTTACCTTATAAAAGCCCACTCTGCCATCCCGCTGGGCTTGGAAATCCACGGAAAGTAAGGAGTCCCGATCATGCCAAATGATTTCTGGCATATAATGGAGCATTGCTGTTGCCTCACTTTTTGCTATCCTTTCCACCATTTTTTATCCGAATTACTTTATAAATTACAGTTGCCTGCTCAAATGAATAAATACACTGCACCTGCCTGATACGAAGTAAAAATTTTCAGTGCCTAATTGCACGTAAAGTCGCACATCAAATAACTGTTTACTTTGCACTACTGATGGATTTTACCAGCCAGCATTTGTCACTGATAAAGTGTGCATGTGGCATATATTACCATACAACCCACAATCCACCGAATGGTCTCCATAATCCCGGAAAACTTCAAGACACAGCAACATGACACTCAATAACTTCCCGCCGTACTTTCATTTGAATTATCAAAAGTCATAATACACAGCAGCAAAGTTCGGCCAGATTCGCCCCAATGAAATTCCGATTCTAAACACTGGTAGACTGGACCGAACCAGCCCGGACCACAGAAATTCCTGCCTGGAAATCTTGCCACCACGTGGAATTTGGCCTATGCTTGGTATAAGTTAACGGAATCAAAAATTGAAGTATTCCCCCTTGCTATTAACCTACTGTGATAGTTAGCTACTGCTCGATATGAGATAACTTTTCATGCAGTGCAATTTTTCTGGAACTTTGATGCTCCAGAGATATGGAAATAAGAGATACCTCTTGCAAACTATGGAGCTCAGCTTTAAATTTGAATTCTGAACTTGTCCACTTGCAAGCCTACAGGCAGGACTGGGATCTTAAGTCAAAAGCAGTTCCTTTTCATATGTGTTAAACTGTATCACGTGAGAGTGTTTCACTTCCACAACAAATGAAAACAAAATCATTATTGAAGATGTTAAACCTATAGCTAGGAGGAAATGCGGATTTGGTATGATATTAAAAAGAAAAACTTCATTTTCGTGTTGGAGAAGATCCAATTTCGTTGAATAAGGTTTATTATTTCAAAAGTATAATAATAAAAACATACAAAGAAAAGGCCCAACTTCTACAGAATTTGTAAGTTGACTTCTGCTCACTTTCACTCATTTCTTTTAGCCCTTGTCCCTGGCCACTAGTGATTTAAACTTGGAGATGTTACTGGCACCCTCTTGGACGAATCTGACAATAATTTTCTCTTATTGCTGGAGTCCTCTCCGCAGTGTTTTCTGTCTAGTTTTCTCAAATCATTATTACGATGATGGAACACGGACTACGACTGATACGTTTCCTTTGTCTTTTGAGGAGCTAATGTACTAATAAAAGTGCTGCAAACAGTAGTTATTGTAATTCCACTGTGTAAAAACCTTTTTTCGCTTTGCCAACAGTTTCATCTAAATTATTGCTTCAGCGGCAATTAATTGTGACTAGAAGTTACTGACTGATAGTGACTAAAAACAATACAAAAAACCCACACGATCCAAAACCAGTACGAGATGAAAGGTAAAAGCCGATATGAATCAACACAAAACATTTTCAGAATTAACTCAGTTTTCATGGAAGTATCTCCCAGGTATCCTCCCAATGACAAACAAGATATTATTTATTTACTGCACATTCGATTACACTACCAATGTGAAGTAGTAAAAGTCAATAAAAAGTGATCGACCCCGCATTTCTTTAATTTTCAAAGTTTGTGGGTTAATAAGAGTGAAGTAGTTTTTCTGATTAAAAACAATTTTCCAAACAATCAATCGATCCACCTAACTAAATGATATTTTCGTTTCCCCCAACAAACAAGTGTGATATTTTTCCCACCCAAACAGATTTTATCAAAATCGATCACTTCATCAGGATCTCTAAACCGTGTTCCATTCAATTTCAAAGCTCCTGCTTTCATTTTACTTATGCTAGACCCTTCACCAATATGCACCTCACTGGCTAACTCACCCATTGTTGAAAAACTAGATCGAGAAAGCCGTTGCACAGATGCATCACCGAACTGTTTTTCTATGAATGAAGACGACATCTTCTGCAGTTCAGAAAAAGATCCTGAAACCTTTTTCTTTTCAAACAAGAATCATATTTATTAATCCTACATAATCAAAAGAAAATTACCGTAAAAAAGTATTTCCGAACACTGCTTTGCTGTTTTCAATCCAGTACTTCCATGTACAAGTTGAGTCAACTCTTCTGCCAGTTTTTCTTGAGCAATCCACTTTCCTAAATTTGCCTGGTGTTTCCGTTCAATTTCTTCGACTTCTTCAATAGACCGCAAGGAAAAGTATCTGTAAAACAATAAAAATGAGTAAATTTAGTTGGACTCAACTAAACTGATTATTTCTTGAGTAGAGCAATATGATCACCTGGACTGAATAAACTTTGATCTTTAAATATCTCGATTTTTAAGACCCGTTATTTTTCTGCAGACTAATTCACGTCCAGAACACAAAATTTTTAAGGGCTTGTCTTTTTACATAATACTGACGCTAGCAACGAAAGGAATGAACTTAACAAACTTATAAATTTACCTCAGCATAGGAATAATAGCTGAATCTGGTTTCTGGCGAAAATACTGATAGAAAGTGAAAGGCGATGTTTTTTTTTCATCAAGCCATATGTTACTACTTTCTTTCGAAGTTTTGCTAAGTTTTCTTCCTTGAGCATCAGTCAGTAAAGGTAAACAAATGCCGGCAGATAGTTTTCCAGTTTTCTTCTTTATGTAATCATAGCCTGCGTCAAAATGGCCTAGTTGGTCATTCCCGCCTATCTACAACAGCAATTAAAACTATCAAGGAAAAATGCAGACTGAGGTTCTGCATATTTCTCTGCAGACTGAAATTACTTCATATTTCTGTAAGTAATTTGCATACACCCACCCCTCTTCAAAGAGATCGCCAAGCTTCTAAAAAGGTTTAAACTGTTTTTTGATAACAAATTTTGATAAAATTCTCTTACTTGAAAGTGACAATTAAAGTCACATGAAAGGCGATACCAATCATATGACTGAAATATTTGGTACAGAAATTCAGAACAGGAAAGGCCTGATCCGCCACGCATTCGGGACTTGACCATTCCCAGTCGAAGCATATCGCCCAGTCTAAAATCTCGACAAAGTTCCAGAAATTCGATCGAACTCATCTGTAAAAGATAATTATAATCTCAACGTAATATGTAAAAACAAGTATTTACAATCAAGTATATGGAAAGTGCAAGAAAGTATATTCTTTGCTGAATCAGACAGGAATAACATCTGTATCTTCGTAAAAGCCGTACAACGCAAATGTCAAATTTTTTAAGAAATAAGGTAGCAATATGAAAAAATGCAATATACTGTTATTTTACGAAATTCTCTTACTTTCAGGTGCCACTCAGAATTGTTGACAATCGAGAGATGCTTGCTCAGTTGAATGTTACCTTCCGTGAAATTACTATGTAACCTCACTAACTGTGAATTAATTTTTCTAATGTGCTGCTCGATTTCATAACCCGGAACAACCATGCGATCTAAAATTCTTTTGTGCAAGAAGAATGAAGAAAAGTAACTAACGGTCTTTAGCTAAAAACCTAAATGAAATCGAACCCATGATAATCACGGACCTGTAACATGACCACTTGGATCCCCAACACGGGCAGTAGCTCCACCGATCAACGCAATTGCTTTACATCCGTGAGAAGTTGCTCGAAACAAATTGGTTAGTATTAATAAATGGCCAATGTGAAGGCTCTCTGCTGTTGGATCAAATCCTGTAGCAATAAAAAGAAAAAAAAAAAAAAAAAAAAACCTGTGAAAGAAAACTGTCGCATCAAAACAACCTAGTCTATATTAAAATAGCAATTTTCATATCTTGCTCACCGATCACTATTCTAAACAACACAGAACAATATTTTACCTGCATAAACGACATCTGGAAGAGTAGATAGTGTTTTAAAATCATTGTTAGATAAACTGGAAGGATGCGACGCCGAAATAAGATTTCTTTTCGCAAGGTCGATGCAGAATTGTTTGATGTTTCTTGATGGTGATGAAGTAGTGAAAACACGTTTCAATTCAAATCTGAACGTACTTGACGTTTTATTATCACTTATTAAAAAATGTATTAAACAACAACAAGTGGCATATGCAGGGAAACTTATCCTAGGGAACAATTCCGAAATTGTTCTGACCTTCTTATATGAACCAAATAACAAAATGAGATCGCCATTTCGCAAATCAGCTTCGCTATTTGTCAACGTTACCAGTGAACAGCATCGAAAACCATGGAAAAGAAGGAAGAGAACATTTCGCTAACCAAAATAGTACAATTTCTGAGGTTTGATTCAAAATGATATCATATTTCTCAATAAAATATACTATTTGTTGTCATAAATGCCGCATGAAAATAAGTTATGGAAGCACCAGAAAGTATGAAATGAGTCAAATACAGTATCATACTTTATTAAATCAGTAAGTTTTACCTGCGTAATTCTTTTTTTTCCCATAACAGGTTCATTTTATGACTAAAATAAGTAACGAAAAATTATAAAGCAACAGAAATTAGCATAAAAGAAATTTGGACGTCATCTCTAAAGAGCAAAATTGACAAGCCAAGTAGCCAGTAATCATTTAAACATAAAGAATGCTTTGAAAAGTTATTACTCACCAATTATGATACACAAGTTCTCGTTTTTAATACAATGCCATATAATCCTAATATCACTTTTTCCATTGAGCGAATTCCAGTCAAAAGAAATAGAACTAAATTAGAAGTGTCCCCCAGCCACAAATAATGAAGCGAAATTTATGAGGGGAAAACGAACACGAAAGACAGAAATATTTGTGGAATTCAAAAAACCGGGAAATTAAACTAACTGATTTCCAGAGGTATTTATAATTTATGAAGAACTATATAATAAAGAAATTCAACGCTCATTTTTTAACAATTCAGTAATGAGCTCACTGAATGAATTTTCATCATAAACTTTGCTGATGTCATTCAATGAAAGATCGTCCATTGATATAAACCAACGAAGATTATTACCGATATCTGAAATATATCTAAGTACTAAATTTACTGCCCAAATAAATTCGAGTTAGCAGGAATACCTGGGTCATATATAGGAGACCAAGACGGTGGTGGCGATTTGTGATTTCCATTAGCCTCCAGCATATGCCTGCGATCAGAAGAGAAGTGTTGTAGGTAATTTGAGCCACTAATGACTCGAAAATATCTAAAACAGAAGAAAGATTCTAGCGGAACAATATCTCCTCATAGAAACAACAACTTTTTTGATACCTTCATTACGAAATATTAGGCGGGCAGTTTTTACTTGATGATGGTAAAGTGAAGGATCCCACTAAGAAATTAAACTTACCTTTGATAACTTTCGTCCAAATTTAGCTCAGGATGAAATGTCTCTGTCCAATACGTCTGGACATCACAAGGGAAAGCTAATGTTGTGTCGAAATCATAAACCAGTACTGAACCGGACTTAGAATATAGCAGGATTACATGATAATCCTGCAACAAATATTCTGATGGAGACATAAACTCCGAAGAGGCCTCGTTAATCTAATCAAGATATTAGAAGTAGAATCTTTAAGATGATATAAAATACGCTTGAAAACTAAACCTAACCCATATCATACAGTCTTGTCCTGCTACTGCTGCAGCATTTTGCTTCCATAAAGGGACCTAAAATGATGAAGTCATGTTATCCAAAATACAAGAAGGATTTCTACGAAAAGTGAACCTTAGAAAACCAAAACACGACAGATCCTCACTTTAAATCAAATAAAAGTCCTGAGCTAAATGTGGAATTAAATTACCAAAGGAAGTTTAATTTGCTGCTAAAAATAAACTCCTGTCCCCCTGTACCAAATCATTACCGTTTCGTTTCTATTTGATATGAAAATAACGTTGCAACAGTTTAGTTCTCCCGATGAAATTGATATCTTCTTACACAACTTCCAAATATTTTCCTCACTATAAATTAAAAAAACACAGAACTCTTAAATCTGCATTTTAACATTCATAACTTTCAAGGAAATGATGCATTTATATAAATTACAAGCATACAATGGAATCAATTCCTATGGAAATTTGGATTTTGGTTTAATCAGATTAGGTGTCTGATAGGGGAGAGATGGATTCGAGTTGTTAATGTTTTCATTTTGCGAAATCGACCCGATGAAAAATGATCATACCAGTACATTGGTGCGTAATCGCAATCGCACTTCTGAAGAGTAGTGCACCATTTCCTTTCGGTATAAGACATAATTTAAGCTGAAAATAGAAAATCATAAGACACAAGTTAGCATAGATGCTACAGCGCAGTACATTTTATTTGAGAAGAAATAAAATTAGAAATGAGGAAAATAGTGGAGTTCCCAAAGCTCAAGGAAAACTAATCAGTGATACATGAGACTAAAGGAAAACACTGTCGACCATCTTACACCGAGAACTTTCTGAAAATTTAACAGACTAAAATTTCATAAAGGAAGTATTATCCGAACTTAACATATTTCAATAATTCAAAAAATTTAACCGATGCTGCAAATGCCAGTTTGTTCAGTCTAATTAAACTTCACTCATACGGAATGCATAGGTTGGAGTCCTCAGTTTTTGGGTTGGTAGTCAGAAAGCGAGAAATCAAATTGCTCAATAATAAATATTTCCATAATCTTTTCCTGTTTTCCTTCTCAGATGCTACTGTTTCCTGAAGCAGTGTTTAGAATAGTCTCGGGAGAGTTGTCGAGCGGCTGTATGTGCCCATATGTGCCTCCGGATTCCGCATAAACCTCGGCGTTTTCTTGTGGTTCCTTCCTTTCTTGTTGCTCGTTTCTTTTCTGCGTTGATTTAAATTCACTTTTAAAGAAGGCGGGAATTTATGCTTCAGACAGATGAGGCGAATAAGAAGGGGATAAGAACGGGATTGGATTAACGAAGTGCATTCGTGGTATAATTAGTTGTACCGAGAATACGTTGTTAACAAATAAGTATCACTAGATATTGTAAGCACTTGACGGTAAAAAATATTTCATTTTATGGCAAGAAATGAGTACTACTCCTCGCTTGTCAAAGGGTTCGGAAGTAGCTGCAGCGAAGGAAGGTCCAGAAGTAGTTAAAACAGAAGAAAATTTGGAAGTTGCTAAAACGAGGGAAGAGCATGAGCAGTCAGGAGACTGCAAGGAAGTTTGTTTTTGTTTCGTTGTTCTTTCATATAATGCTCCATTGGTTTTCTGCCTCAAATAAAATATGATCAGAATAGTTTCAGACTTTAACCTTTGAACCTGACCATGTGAAAGTAGCAACAGTTAGAGTAGAGTAAGAATTGGAGGTGTTCTCATGAATTTCACTTAATCTGGAATGGTAATGCTACGTATGGTAATACATGCTGATGGTTGGAGTTGCCTGATTCAAGTCAGGAGTACGCTTTGGGAGGACTAAGCAGAATGGCAGAATAACTAGCGCCTATGGTCCCTTGTAGGAATAAGCGGTACAGTGTTATCTGACGTCCGATCGAACTCTTATCAGTAACCGATTTTCATTGAGATTACTTGGAGGTTCTGGATTTTTTTTCGATTCTTGTACTACTGCCTTCAATCTAACTTAATAGTACAGGAGACAGAACCATCAAATGAAGAATGTGAAGAGGCGTTGAGAAAGTTTGCTCAAATTACCAAGACCGATGAAGCATGTGCGCACTTTTTTTTGCAAGATTTTAACTGGCAGTTGCAGGTAAGTGCATCGTTGTTTTGAGAAGAGGACACAAAAAGCTGACAATAGCCACATATAAAGGCTTAATTTATGAGAATTTTTTAACTCATGTTAGTATAACACGTATTATAGGGATACATTAATAAAACAATGAAAAACATGTGAAAATCCTATCCACTTTCCGACTTTTAAACTGTTTCGTTCATGTTCACAGAATCTTACGTTTTTTATCGGCAGTTCTTTATTAGCATGATTCCCTTTATTGCAACCGTTCACTATCGTTTTGTTTTAGCCCGCATTAGAGCGTTTTTTCTCGTATGTAACGGAAACAGAAGAAGAGGCTAATTCAACGAAAGCATCATCGCAGTCCTCTGTAAATGAACTAAATGACGACTTCTCGCTTACTGTTATGTCGTGGAATATCGATGGTCTCGATGAACACAACATTGCTATTCGTTTTACTGCAGTTTGCTACATTATTTCAAAGTTTATAAAATCTCATTTTTCATGATACTTGTGCGCATGTAGTGCTACCGAACCATCTTGCCTTGGAGAATTTGCTGTTAGATGATGCTACAATAGGATATGCTCTAGGAAGCTTTCACGAATCGGAATATATCTTCTGTATTTTAATTAGCTAAAAAATTGACCATTTAGTACTCTATTAAAAAGGCTTGACTGAATAGTTAATGGATGAAATTGTGAATGTATTCAAAAGCTCCTTGCAGAAGTTTAACTACTTAGTCTCACTTTCAGCAGGGATCCTGCGTCCTACTGTTTATTCATCCGAAGAAGCAGTGACTTTATGCATTGAATATAATTATTTATGAACATACATGCCTATTGTTATTCTCTTTCTTTTATCTTTTGGAAATTAAGGATTGCTGCAGACGTAGTTTTTCTGCAAGAAATGACACCATCCTTGGTTCCATTGATCAGAAACAATTTGAATGGAGAGTATAGTATCCTGGTTGCAACTCCAAATTTGCCATACTTTACTGTCGTTCTCTTGAAACCAGTTGTTGAGTTCATTTCCCACAGAGCATTTCCATACGAACGATCAGGAATGGGACGATCTATGCAACTTGTAGAGGTTAGTATAGTATGAATTTGTAGCATTTATTTATGGGCAGAGGACTAAGATTTCTTGCTTCAGACTTATTCACTTCCCTAGACTTTTTTTTTCTATACTTAGCGACTCTTGCTGTGAATATAAAGTCAATTTCCATTTTGTTTTGCCATGAATAACGAAAAAAAAAAAAAAAAAAACGAGTAACAATGTTTATTGTCGTAGATCTCGCGTCATTAATCAATTACTCAATGCATTGTTCCTATTTTTAATACTGAAGTGTAATATTTGACTTCCAGGCTTCATTACATGGCCGTAAAATGATGTTGCTCAATACGCATCTAGAAAGCACGAAAAAACATTCTAACATTAGACTGACACAAATTCAGGAATGTTTCGAACAACTCATTGAATGGGATGATGGTAAAACTATTATTATTTTTGGAGGTGATCTCAATGTGCGCGATGATGAGGTGAGGAATTTCATTTCTAATTAAATACTCTTTTTTTTTTTTGATTAGAAAGTAATTTTCAGTTACGCTGGTATTTATTGTGTTCTCCCGTACATTCTTCTGGAATACCTATACACGCACCCTTTTTTTCATTGACTTTTGTGGAGAAGAGTGGGAGCAGTAAATATGCTGTGTGTATATATATATATATATATATATATTTTGAAACTTAGTCTTTTAAAATATAGATTGATGAACTTCCGCCTGGATTCAAGGATGCATGGGTTGCTGCAGGGTCGAAGCCAAAGTATAAGTTTACTTGGGACACTTTACTGAATGACAACAAAGATGCTGGAAATTCCCGGGCCCGTTTTGATCGCATTATCTACAAAAGGTTTGTTGAAACTTCATTCTTCACTGTTTATTCGCTTTTTACTATTGAAATCAAATACCATTTAGCGGGTAATAATAAATATCTAATAATAAAGTCTTCATCAGTTTTGTAAATAGGTTGCTTAGAGAAATGAATATATGATAGAAGGGATTTTTCATCAACATCTACGACAGTCTCTTATCTGTTGGTATTGAAAGATCAAAAATATGAGGTATAAAAGAATTTGATTATCAAACGTTAATATGTTTTCTGCGTCAACACTTACATGCTGATTTGCCTACTTTTGTTCTAGTGGTGGTGCTTTTTCGAAAGTGGAATTTACACTTGAAGGACAGAACAGAATTCGTACTGCATTGTGCTTCCCAAGTGATCATTGGGCTGTTCTTGCCCATTTTCACTGATTTTTTTTCTCTTCATTTTCACACCATGCATTAGTGTTCAAAAAAAAAAGAAATACTCGATATTGAACAATTGTGAAGTTTTATTGGGTTAAATAGAGCTTTTCTGGATTTTTTCTCGAATTCTTGCATTGTTTCTAATTTGAATGAAAAATTTTCGAGAAATGGATAATGCTTCGTTCCACGTAGTCATGCGTCTGGCACCAGCTGAATAGCACGTGGCGAAGTAGTTTTTATTTCTTCAGTGATTTCACTGCCGTTATTCCACATTAAAGTTCTCTTTAACCGAATTAAATTGTTTGTTATTGAAACACTTTTTTTTTTGAAAGACACATAATGTTGTACAGACCACGTGTGACTTAGTTCGGGCCATTTTTTTATTCTTTTTTTTGTTTAAAATCGATGAAAATCGGTAAGCATTTCTCGACCTGTGATTTTGCAGTCATTTTAGTCGAAGTTATTCATCAGATAAGGATTTTCGTGCATCTTATCGGATCGAAATTGTAACATTTATGGGTATACTTATTCCAGTCTGGAAATTACAGCAGGATTTTTCCTTCTTTAAAATGCTTCATTCTACTCTTTTAAGCTTGCGTTTAATGTCCACATTAGAATAGTCCTTGTTCAACTTTTTCGGGTATTAAAGCTACTTTGATTTTTTGGAACTCATAAAACTACTACCTCCCAGCATTCGGTTGCTCAAGCTGTTTTGAGACACCACTGGTTACTTTCAATTACTTTTTGGAAACAAAGGATAAGAGATCGATTTTGGATTATGAGGAATTTGGTGAGTTCCTGAGTTCATTCAAATTGTTTTGATCATTATTCCTCTCATTCAACATTGTTTTCCGTTTCTTACCATTTCATAGCACAAAATCATTCTTATTCTCCACCTTATAATAATAATGGTCTACAGCATTCATTTGGTGTTTATCCCGTTTGTTCGTAATATCAGTAAATTTAAAGCATTATTGTCTGAGTTGTTACCAATTTTATTTTCTTAAAAAAATTTCTTTTTTTTGGTAAATGTTCGAGAGGTATTCACTTGATCCACCACAGAAGAAAATGACTAAAAGCTAGTCTGACTACGACAGGCTTCCAGTTTCTTTTTAAGTAGATATAGATGAGTATATATTGCTTGTTTGAATAGTGTGAAAAATCCATATGGAATTTCGTGGCGACTTAGGTTATAGATAGCACAGGAAAAATAACCGGTCCGGTAATGTTGCTTGTAAAAAGTTGCTCTTAAGATGAGGCAAGTGGCAAAGTTTTTGTTTCGCTTTTGTGGCGACATTGTTACGTGTTGTACAGAGACAGTTTTGTGATGAGTAGATTTACTTCCTTGTTCATTAAATACTTCAAGTTTGTAACCGTACGATTTGAAATAGTTTTTATCACTCTTCGTTGAAATGTTGGGTAGTATACGACTGTTTGTTTATTAAGCAGATGGGTGCTTGAATTTGGTAGTAATGGAGTTCCACAACTGATATTCTTCACTGGCTTTCAATATGCTGAATTCATGTTCTGTTTGGCTAAACAGACAGCTGATGTTGATACGAATTGGAAATTTTTGGATGGGGAAAAAGATTCATCATTTGTAACACTAAAAAGTTTTTTTTTTTGCTAAGAACTGATGTTTTGTTTTGAAAAAAAAAAAATAAAATGAGACATTGATCAGAAGCGGGTGACAGAGAACTTTTGAAAAAATATTCCTATTGCTTTTTTGTGTTCAGCTTCATCCTCGTTCCCATGCTTCATCCATTAGGAGTAAAAATGAGTAAGAAGTAAAAACAGTAGTTTTATGGAGGAAAAGTTGAAAAACGTGCGAAAAAATTGAAGAAGAAGACCTACTCTATACCATTGGTGAAAGAAGGATGGCAATGTCACTGTGTTGATATCGTCTCATAAAAGCCACTTAATTTTGAAAAGCCGATAACATACATAACTGTGACAGTTTTATTTATTTATTCATAAATTTTTAATTTAATAACGACGTGTACAGGGTTCTTGAAGACAAAGTAAAGGACAATTTTTTAAGTTCTGAATTTGCACTAAATTATTGAATTTCAGGAAATTGTTTGAACTGATTTCTCAAACGAAAGAGATCAGTTGCAGAAACCATTCATGATTTATTCTAATGGATATTACTAGAAATTTTTTAAGTGCAAGTAGTGCAAACATCGGAAATATTATTACTAAAGTATGTTATTTTTAAAGCTATTTTTAATACTGCTTGAGAATAAATACTGCAGATGAAAGAGGTAGAAGAATTGGTAAAGTAGAGTTGATTTGATTTGGATGAAGGAGTTGGTTGATATAGTGTATCACAGGCAAGGCAGGTTCTGTCTCTTCTATTTGTCCACATTGTCAACATTACACAACGATATGCATCACATACCTGACGAGCAAAGAGGAGTGGTGGGGACAGCTTAGCTTTGCGCTCTCCTTTTGCTTGCTTTACATTTCTAGGTGGATTCGATTGATAGATAAACTGTATGCAGCACTGTCATCTATTGTCACCAAACCAGTGATTTCCTTTTCCGGAGGATTTTGTTCCATCTATAAACAAGGATAATTATTTTTGTTCTTGTACTATAATGGTCATGTATTCCTTTCACTCTCATTGTTATTTCCGGCAACTACTACTTCTGGCCATTTTTCATTTTTTAAACACTTTTTCATTTTCGTTGGCCCAATGTCCACCATTACAACCACCCTGCCGTTGTTCACCGTCTATTCATGAACCTGTTGCTATTATTTGTGAAAATGCATCCTCTTTATCCGATATATTTACTGCCATAGCTGAGGCACGAAGTGTTACGGTATGTCATGTCGTTTATCCACATAATTCTTAGTATTAGAATTTTCTGATGAAATTAACGGATTTTTGAAACTTTTTTTTTTTTCGAATGGAGCGAACCAAAAAATTATTAATCAGCACATTTTTATATATTTAGCCCATTGAACAAATCCATTAGAATTTTCATAAAATCTTCCGCCTTTAGCAAATCCATTAATTTTACTAAATTTCTCACTGCTCTAACATATTTGTTTCAAGAAAACCGACATTCTTTAACTTTTAGACTTAATTTAATCTAAGTAATTCAAAAATTAATATTGTTATTGTTTCAGATAGCTGTTCTTCACATAACTGATACTGTAATTCCAAGTCTTCCGGCTTTCATACTTCAAGATTTTACTATTTCGCGTTTGGTATTGAACCGGTGCAATCTAAACCATATAGATGACAATGCATTTGCTGGTTCAAGTCTTGATAAACTAGTGGATTTGGACCTTTCGGATAACCAACTAGGTGCAATACCCACAACTGGTGTTCCACGTCTGAGAAATCTCCGAAAATTATATCTGAATAGAAATCGTATTAGTCATCTATACCCTAATTCATTTACAAATTACGACTCACGAGATACTCTGCAGAAATTAGAACTAGCAGGAAACCGATTATCGGATCAAGCTTTTGATGATTCGTCTGTCTTTAGACCTCTTCGTTCCCTACAACAATTAAGTCTGGAAACCAATGCACTAAGCTCTATTCCATCTGCTTCATTAGTCAATCAGCGACAAACATTGATCAACCTGAATTTGGGTTTGAACCGAATCAGTGAAGTTCCTGTTGGCGCTTTAAATTTCCCGAACCTAATCTCTCTTTCTCTTGAATTTAACGGTATTTCACAGATCATTCCACAAGCTTTTCAAGGAACCCCTAATCTACAGTACTTATACTTAACGGGTAACAAATTTCCTTCTTGGCAGCCAGAAATGTTTACATTTGTGCCACATTTGCTAACCTTAGGAATTGGTGAAACTCCAATTGCCGTGATACCATCAAACGCTTTTCAGGTAATTATAACGAATCTTACAGCTAGAATCAGCCACAGCCAAATGTTCTTTTACGTTTGGATACAATTTAAGCACAATCTTCTCTTCAATTCTTTTTACTTTGATAATTATATTCCTTTTCCAGTTCTAATTTGTGTTTGCCATATCATATTTCCTCAAAATCATTGTTATCATAGTGTAGTCAAGACATATTCAAATTTGCTCTATTCACTTTTCTTCCACTTTGTGGCATTTAATTATCTGGAGACTCATGTTAGTGCTCCACCCTTCCCTGCAAGTAATTAAAAACAACTTTACAAATACGGGAACAAGAACTTTTGACAAGGACCGTCCCAAACTGCATTTTTCATCAAGCTAAATTATTCAGAAACTCAAATTAATTGCCATCCAAGCTTACTTCTGGACTATAAAGAATAAGTTCATTGCAGTATATCTCCAAGCTAATACGTTTGGAAATGTCTGAAGCAGCTGTTGATACAATCGAACGAGGAGCGTTTCAAAGAACTCCAAACATTCAAGCAATTATTCTGAATAAGAATCGGCTTTCTGTGTGAGTCGAGATTTCTTTGTACCATGCAGTTGCTTTAAAAAAAAGTCAAAAACTGAGTGATGTAGACAAACAGTAAAACGCACTCTCGAATTTGTATTCCTAGCAATATCAGAATTTACGCAAACGCACTATACACCGCCGCATCGTTATGAACAGAAAGCAATCACCGTGCAATCCACTAAATTTCTCCTCCTAGACAAGTTCTTGAAATTAAATTCTACATTATACAGGATTGTTGCAGAAATTGAATTCCGGACTTGTCACCGTTTTCCAGGATACGTTCCGATTACTTTAAAGGTTTGGATCACTTGTATTCAGTCAATTTAGGTGGCAATCGAATTGATACTTCCGAACCATTCGCTTTCGCAAATCTTCCACAAATGAACCACCTGGATATCAGGTTTTTCTTTCTGTCTAGTAGGTTATTAACCTGTGATCGCCTGGACAATTCTGGAGCTTAAGAGCCCTCTCCAATTTGAGGAATTACCAGACCTAACTGGTTAAGGTTTGATTTTTAAATAATACACAATTTTTTCAAAGCATTTTACTTGAATTACGAAGGCAACAGTCGAAACCCCTACCCCAGTTCATTCACCAATTTTAGTTTCAATCAGCTTCAAGAATTACCGGATGACACGTTTACAAATTCATTTTTACCGGACCCGCACGAACGGCGCATCATGTATGTATGTGGCAATCCGTGGTTATGTAATTCAGCTCTGGAATGGTTCCGAACTTTCCTCCGAGAAAACGTTGACATTGACGTCGATAAACCTGGATGCATTGCTGCCTGTGTTGATAATGTTAACGACTGTCCTCCGGTTGGTACCCCGTTACGAGCTGTAGATAACTGCCCAGCCAGCGACATACCTCTTCCACTCACCCGCAATCCATTGGCACTTGTTGGTTGGATTATCTTAGGTTGGTACTTTTAAAGTCCAATCCGAACAGTTGGTTGGTGCTTTTGCAGCGTAATCCGAAATCCCTACGACCAAACCATCCATTTCGTAAGTTCTAGACAAGTACTTCCAATTGTGATGCACCCTTTATGCGGAATAGCGGTTGTTATATCCAAGTGTGTATCATATCACCTTGAGCGGTGCAAATTTTAAATTCTCAATTCTCACAACTTATAACTGCTTGGCTATGAGCTTCAAAAATACGTAGCCAACACAAGTCCCTACATTTTACAGCTATCATAATGACAATTTTGTTGATCAGTATATGTTTGATGGCACTAGTCCGATATGGAATATCGCATCGAAGGAAAAAAATGAAGGAACAAGAAGCATTGGAGGATGAACAGAGGATTATGTCAATAACAGGTTCATTATCTTTTTCACATATATGGTTAATCACCTAAGTGTAATGACAATTTCTGTGCGAAATTTAAGCCACTCATGATCCAAAAATATGAAGATTTATCGTTAAAAATAAATTTTAAACTAAACACTAAATATGGTCACTTTTTCTAGGAAGCGGAGTACCATCAGTAATAACTCGATCATATTTGTCACCACCAACAGTGGATCTCGATTTACCCCCGGCTCGTAACTTGGATGAAACATCAGCCAATTATCTGTATTAACCTCTACTTCAAATCATAAATTTTAAGTTTTGAAATAGGAGACCGAAATGTGAAAATGATCTTATATGATTACTTGACAAATTTCCACGCTTGGGATCAGTGGCAATTACGCATACATAATATAAGTTTAAGATGAAGAATATATAAATATATGAAGTAGAGAAAATGCTTAAAATTTCCGAGTGGCTGAACTAGAGTATTCTAGCAACAGGAACAATATTTCACGAAAAGATGAAGTAAAAAGCGTATTCTCCAACTATTATAAAGTTAGGAAATCTAGAGTACCCAACCAGCAACCATCCATCCGGAAAATAAATTCTTAACGGTCATCACCCTAAAGAACTACGCTATTCAACCATTTTAATTGGCAAATGGTACTGAATAAAAAACATTACAAATATAGTTGAAAAAATGTTCAGCAATGGAAACAATGAGAGGAGACAGGATGGAACTTCTGACAATAAGCTTGAATTAATGCCCCAAAATACATTTCATTTCGGAGCATTAATTCAAAAGTAGTACTTTTTTTTTCGCTCGAAATATCCTGGAAAATGAGTCTGGAAGTGACTAATCACAATGAGGAGCCTATACAGAAAGCACATGTTATATCCAGCTTGTAAAAAAATTGTATTGGGAAATTCAATTCGAACTGTCCCACTAAAAAATTAAAAATAATTTGGTGAAGTATGATTTACATGAATATTTTAGCATGTTATCAGGAAATAAATTTGACTTGAAAAAAAAATTTATAACATGCTATGTCGACGGCGCGAACCTGCCATGCATCATAGCCCAGGCAAGAAACTGCCGAGGTACATTCAACAGTAGTTTTGTAACAAGTTCATTACTAGTCATAGAAGCAGTATAAGGCACAAAAGTAACAATCTCGCGCCGTAATAGATGTCCATCAGAAGACTTAAGCAGTGGGGAAAGAAGATGGTGCATCGGCGAAAAGTCTTGGTTACCAACACCAACAATGACAATTGATACAGGTAATTCCGAACAGTCCACGATTGCATTGATCGTTCGCTCCGGGTTTGTCACACACCCATCCGTTACAATGAGTAAAACAAAATAATGATCACTCCCCCCTTGACGTTGCACTGCTGCCGCAAACCTAATTCAGAAGTACATGATATGATAAACAAAGACATAAGCTATTAAAATATATGACCAATAAAATTATAAGCAGCAGGAACATTTTTACTGTTAATTCATTTAAAGCATTCTGAGAGATAAATCTTGAAATGACTCACTTGTAAGTATGATATATAACTTCTGAGTAATCTGTTGGAGCATACGGCCGGACGGATAGTAAAGTAGAACGATAAGCATTTAATACACCATCAATTCCATTAACATGAGGATCTTTAGCATCACTATTCTACAATTTGGGAAACGAAAATCAAGGATGCAAAAAAAGAAAAACAAAGTTTCGAACAACAGAAATAAACACAAAATACTTGCCAGAAAAAAGAGATGTGAAACTTTAAAATGTGGAGGCGTTTGTGCTCCGAAACCAAGAGCAGCGATTCGTCCATGTCTATTATATTTTCCAATCACTGATGTGACTGCATTCAATGCTGTCATATATGGATTAAATCTAGAAAACGAATCCCACTTAATTACTTCAAAAACAATTACTAAATTATGACTTTTTTACTGAATATTTCATTCACAACGGTTTGGTAACTTCTTCGAACCTCAATATGGCTCATAGAAGGCTGATGGAGATTTGGTTTTGAGAAATATATGAAATGAAATAACATGAATCTTAAATAAGAAAAAGTAACCTGTGTGGATGAATGTAGTGAAGTGATGACGGATCAAGTGGATTTCCGTTTGAAGCCGTAAAATCAACAGCTACAGAGAAGTGGATCTGCGTTCTGGAAACACGTGTGAGTTTTATCAATGTGTGAAACTGCTGCTAATTACACACCTTACCAAAAACATCCTTAGATGAGAAACTCACAGATCGATACAGGAAAGTAGATAGATTTACCCAGCTTTAAGGTAATCAATAAAGGATGATGATGCAACTTGCAGAACACGCACTAGTTCTACTGAGCAGTTCCCTTTCTTTTTGCCTTCAAGGTTTGACAACTGTAAGAGTAACTGTTACAAGGAAATCACGAAATAACAGTAAATTTAGATCAACTATTTGAAAAATTTTAGGAAATGAAGTACTTTGTATGCGTTTAGAGCACCAACTCCTCTCAAAAGCTGATCAAATGATGTCGTACATTTCCCTATTAGCTTGTCTCTGAAAATAATGCAACAACATTTTAATTTGTGCATTTTTTATCCAAATGTTATTGGAAGGTAAAAAAGTACTAACCTTGTTTGGTTTAGCATGATAAAATATTATCATTAGAAGACATATCATCTTAGCAGTGACGCACCAGCGGGCAGATGATTAAAAACTTTTTAGCAAGCATGAAAAAATATGTCCAAGTGGTAAAACTATGTGACCAGAAACGATAATAGTTTTTTCACTGGTGAATGACGTGACCTAAGTAAGGGAAGAAGCCGAATTCACATAAGATCGCATGGCTTGACTGTTCATTCGATACAGATAATAATCATTTTAAAGAAATTATTAACTTTGAGCTCAGAAACATACTCGCGATTAACATTGTAGTTATAAACATCAATTTCAACGGTGCAGCTGACGGAAGAAAAGGAAAAGTGAGAAACAGGAATCAGAAAAGTTCTCCACATAGGATTTTTCTCGGCAATGGCTTCACTTTTATGCAGAAGTAATTTTGGAGCGTCATCCGGGACCAAATACATTATTAAATAGGCATTCAGCGGACAATCAAGAGAAGGTGACTGTAAATTATGACCTTTAAACTGCAAACGAACAGCTCGGCCAGATAGTTTTGCCTCATGTGTTTGCAAGCGTAAAAAAGAATTCCCTGCAAGTAAGAAAGTTTGCAGTATTGTCAGCCGAAAACAAAGATTTTGACAAGTAAAATCTAGGGTAACTGTTACTCTACCGATTAGCGTGAAATATATATATATATATATATATATATATATGCAGTGGTTACTGTTTTAACATCTACGCTTATGAAGACATATCAAAATTATCTCGAAACTCAAAACTTCTGTACAAAATTATCGGTCAGAAGCTCCTCCTACTTCAAAAAAATGAAAAAAATCCAAGAAAGGGAAAAGAACTGTCATCCAATATACCTTTGTCAGGAAACAATGATAACTCGATAGAACCACCACGTGAAATTACCTCGCCTAATGTACACTCCACCTTAGCAATCACACCAGCAAGCCTTTCGGTATTTCCATCAACCTGATTGCTAAAAATGCAATACATAATGACTTATTTCAAGTCGAATTGCACTGTATTAAAAAATGAAAATAAAACTGTCATTAAAGTATGGACAGCAACAGAAATTTTAATAGGAAGTTAAAACTATTAAAGAAACTATATAGAAACTAACACTGTACACTGAAGTTTCTGGGAACTTTCAAAGCAATATGAAATGTAACAACGACGGCCGAAAACAGGACTAACGCTCCCAATAACTGTTTCTGTTTGTCCGATCTAAGCAAAAACCAACATATTATATTCAGATTTGAAATTTATGAGGTGCTCACTAATAGGGCTGTAAATACAATAGTTTCCGTATAAATACAGTAGAAGTCCTGGAGTTCTCGAATTTCATCTCTTACATGATCCTACTTAATGCATCAGATGTACAAAACCGCAGTAACTGAAGGAAATGGGATTCCTCAGAAATACCTACCACTTTTTAAGAATTCAAACAATAAATGAGAGAAAAAACTAACCTCAACAAAATTTTCTTTATTGCAGCATAAAGAAATGATGATCCGAACACCTGCGAGTGCTTCTACAGGTAGTGAACTGAATATTTGAAAACTGTGGTAAATTACAACAGAAGGTACATAAAATATATTTGAAAAAATGTACTACTTGATTAATTAATCAAGTGAAAGCACCGAAATGTACAAGAACCAATATAATTACGATCCTGTGTTTGATTAATGAATTAAGGGCTGATTGACAGTACCCTATTGATATTTTAACAATAATACACTCAACACGAATGAACATTTCATCCAAAACTTTCAAAATACCTAACCTTTGAACTCATCAATAAAGTAGCTCCATAAATGACATTACGCCTTATTCTACACATATATTCACAGTGAAAAAGTCCAGAATATAAGAAGAGGAGACGTGATTTTAAAATACCTGCAACTGAACGACAGCTCCAGCTGTTGCTCCATTTCACATTAAAACTGTGATTGTATGGCCATTCTTCGTTTTCAAATTTGCGTAAAATTCAACTTGACAACTTACTGAAATAAGTTTCATGTGAGGGAAAATTTTCAGCAACCAAATACTCTCCCTATCAAGAGAGAAGAAAGTGATGTAATATCAAAACATTAATTGCAAGTAAATAAAAGTAAGTAAAGATGTAAAACTACAAAAACTACGAATAAAGGAACCGCAAAAACAAAATATCATCTCTACCCCTCCTTCTACCACTTCTAATTCAAAAACTAAAAAAAAGGGTGCTAAATTTCACTGTAGATTCGACAAGGACAAATTGCAAAAAACATAGTCCCTTAGTTAAATGGCAACTTGTTCTCCTTGGTTATCGAAGCAAAGATGACCAGTCGGGGTTGATTCTGATAAAGCAGGAAATATGAACGGATTTATAAGGTTTAATTATGTAATTTAACTCAGTGATTATGCTTAACACTACTGAGCTGAGGGATAAATTATTAAAATTAATCGAATTTTGATCATTAGTAATTCAACATTTCTTCATTTAGGCAGTAAACTGATTAAAGCGTCTTCACTCAAATGGAAAATTAGCTAATGGTTGACCGATCATCTGGATGAGATTCTCGGATACTGGAATTTCTATTCACTGGAACAATAGTTACAAGAATTCACTGAAAAAAGATGGGGCAAAAATCCATGAAGAAGTATTTGAGAAGGAGGAACTATTCACATCAGTGGATAGTAATATGAGAAAATTACAACTTTCGAAAGATCCAAACGTACCCACACAATGTTGAAATAAGATAAATTTGGAATATCTTTATAACACACACATTTCCTTACAATAAATAAACGAATTTGTATCACTTAATGTTAAATTAACCTCAAAATAATATTACGTGATATTGACTAGCTCTTTAAACAATATCATAGAAGATTAAAAATAATATGTAATCTTAACCTCAGTGATATCAAATGTTGAATATTACAAATATTATCTAACCTCCAAATAATTCAAATAATATTAGTTAAACCCCACACCAGTAAAGAATAATATTAATAAGTTCGCAGAATTACGTTATGTAATGATACTTTCCCAATATTACATATGCCAATTAAACTTGTGACACCATATAGCGTTGCATTAACCTCACAATAATTTAATAATTTATAATCGGTGATTATCATAAACACGGTTCATGCTGATGTTACCATTGCTAGAGCCAAGGATTGGTAATTGACGCTGTTAATTTTACTCATGATATGAGAAGCATTTTTATGTTTATAATGAAGTAGAGGTGTATTCCAATTTCTGCTTTATCATAATTTGTCAACACGCCGAATTTTAACAATGCAGTTGGTAAAAAATGACTGAAAATGGCACTCTGTACAGTTTCTCTTAATTTTTTCTTGCTAATTGTTTTCCAGGTTTTTTTTTGGAATAAATTTTCCCATTTAAATTCCACCATATATTTTTTCTTTTTCAAAATAAACTCCCACAAAATAAACTTATGAATGGATAACTCAAGGATAACTTCTTGGAATTACATAATTATTTAACAGCTATCTACCATAATTATTTTTCATGCTACAACTTTTGTATCAAATTATAGCCGTAAAAAACTTTTTTCATGCTCTGGTATTTAAAGTTCCTTCCACCGAAGACTTAGGCAACATTAAAAAAGTATTGCCAAATGCTATATTAAAACTAAATGCTTCTAATGGCTACTTCTGCTAAAAAAAAATTAACAAAATTGCACTTATTTATAAGTTACTCTTGTACTAAAGAACAAAAAATGTATTCTTTCTAGATTTTTGTTGCTTTCATTATAAGCTTAAAGTTAGTTTAATTAATCTTTAGTTTGTTCTGATTATGCCAAGATGCGATTGTTATTCCTGAAATATTTTTTCTTGTATTAACAAGTTTATCATAAATTTTTTACTTTTATTTTCATCAATATCTTATCACCATCTCATTTTCTTTATTTATGACATAGCATTTTTTATCGCAATAATCAGATGTAAACTGTGGCAATTTTCTACTTATATTAAGTTTCAAACATCACTATGCCATTGTTCGCGTGTCTTCATGATTTTGAAAGTTCACTAAATTCCCGCAGAAAATATTTTAATTATAGTGCATATAGGTCATGTAGCTGCCAGCAGCTCCAATCCGCTGGACAAAAAAAACACAATGTTCTGACAGGTAAGAATTTCCAAAGTACGCAATTTTCATTTACAAGCTTCATCGTTTCCCTTCCACTGGCTACTGTTTTTTTCTTTTTGTTTTCAAAGATTTTTATTCTTCGAAAAGTCACTCCTCTCAGGTTTTAAAGCGCATAATGTGCTTGTTTTGTAGCGTTAATATTCACTTTAAATTGAAAGGAAAGTGAAATCTCAGAGTTAACAATAGCTAAAACAAATCTATGTTTAAAACGATTATATAATATCTAAAGAATAGAATATCTGGATATAGCCGTACCTAATGTGTCAAAATGAAATGCATCATTCTGCATGTTCGAATTTTTAGATATTTTATCAAATAGCTACTTGTCCGTGAAGCACGAAGAATAAAATTTACTTGTCTATGTTGAAAAACGTCCACACAGCAATTTATCTTGGAGAGAAGATATCCACGTAAGTGCGCGCCACCTTAGATCAAAATAATCTCATTACCTTGGTAAATGCGCATGGGACTTTGTCGGTATTAAGCAAGCATCTACATTACACAGTTTGTGTAATCAGCATACGCGTTGATGTGAAGTGTTAATATCAGAAATATTTTCTCAGAATCCCTTTACAAAATTAAAAATTTCGTATTCTTCGATTAGTATTATTACTGGATTTGTAGATGGCTCAAAAATGTTTCCTTGCTTCCGCTGACAAACACGTTTCACGTGCAAAGATTTTCAGATTTCATAATATGCTTATCTGAATAGCACACATTGCAACTCTTTTGATCTAGCGAGATACTGCTAAAATTTAGCAGACCAGTATCCAACCTCAGGTTTAGGAAAGGTTTGCTAAATTTTAGTAAGTTGCGATGGAGCACAGTGCAGCAGTTTTGTTTTATTCTGGAAATGAAAATATCTGTTCCAAGAAATTATCTCCAGTTCAATGATAGAGAGTGATGGAAAATTGTGTAGATTTGATTTACAGGTGCTAGGACAGTTATTTTTTTTGGCGAACGACGAGACCTGTTTGTTGAGTCAAATTGAATTCACTCATTTTACAATGTTTTGGATCAGCTTTGTATAATTATTAAGTACCCTTAAGTGCTACATAGTAATAATTCATTGTTTGATTATGTTTTGCAAACAAATAAGATGCTAATTTCCCATTCATTATTGATGATTATGTGATGTGTTTGAATAACAATGTAAAGCAGACTTGTGAGTTTACTTATTGGTACAATGAGCTTAAAGTAGGACAAGTTATTTTAATAATTTCTCTCTTTTGTTCCTTTTTTTTTTTTTCATTCTTTAGGCTAATATGTCTTCGAAATATTATGTTGTTAAAACAACCTGAGAAATTTTGATCGTTCTTCTTCTTTCATAGAAGTAACAAACTGTGCAACAAACTCCTTGCAAACAAGCAACCGGTTTTCGGCTAAAGGAATAAGTTGCATAAGGACTGCATTGCTGTGATTCGGTGCAATTCAGAACGACAATTTTTTCGTCAGATCGATATTTAAAATAAACAAAAGCAACGTTTGGCCAAAATAACTACAGCTAATAAATAAATAGATGACAGAATGCATCGTTTCCAAGCGCCCACAAAGCATTATTAATTATTAATTAATAATTACAAACAATCAAACCCATCTGTCATTTTACGCAATACATTGCAGCCAAGCACGCTCAAGTTACGATTGCTGCTAAAACTAAAAAAAAAAAATTTGTCCCTAAATTGATAACATAACATCATTATTATTTTTTGTTTTTGTAAAGTCGACGATACATTTTCTTCAAACTTTTTCTTTATTTAGCTCTATCTATTTCTGAGTTCATTTTACAACTAAAAATTTTTCCATTCCGTTCTTGACAAGTAAGTAAAATTAGAATAAGAAGATCGAACAATAAAGAAATTAAATTTATCGTTGGATTAAATTAGTTGGAAGTATTGTCTTCTGATAGCTAATGAAATATTTGACAAAATCAAATAATGGTAGTATTGGATAAGATTAAAAGTATCAAAGCAAAATGTTTCTAGGAAGTTTAAATTATATTAAATTCTGTCTCTTAGATGAAACCAGTTAAACAGTATGATTTGCTGATAATCTCAGTAGCTGATCAAATTTAACGAAATAGTTTAGATCATTGCCTAATTGTTCTGGAATTTCCTAACTAACATTCTTTGCGAAAATAAAACAAAGCTTTTGGAATTATTTTGTCCATGTATAGCTAAATTATTTGTTTAATTTGATTTAATCATCCTCTCAACAAGATTGCTACCAGATAACACTAACTGTAAAAACTAGGTCGCTGATCAAGAATCTGATGTCCGGTCCGAGATCGAGTACTTGATTGAAAGGTCATGATCAATAATTTGAGATTAAACTCGAGAAAAGCTCTGTGGGAAAAATTTCTAAATCAATAGTATGGTGTCAAATGGAGTATCAGTTAATCCGAAATGTTGTCTATAGAAGAT